>CM032637.1:169687-243114 GCA_019097785.1 Fraxinus excelsior | reverse complement strand
ACAACCATTTGATATATTAGGCGAGTTGATGAAGACGGAGAAGCACATGACTGATACTAAGCTTTATTTTGGTTTATATGAAGTGTGGAGTGGAAAGTGGAAAGGAGGCCTGCAAATTCACGGTGCATTTGTCAGAGAAGCAGCTTAAGTGCAGATTGTTGGAAGAACTCAATCATGAAATTCCTTCTTTACGATGAATAATGTATTATTTGCTTTATAAGTAGATAAGCCAGATTAATTTTCTGGCAGCTGTATTTGTAATATATAAGAGATGATTGGAGCTCATGATGTTTTCTTTTTGTAATCACCTTTGCCTCATTCTTCAAGTTGTGAGTTTCATTTCATTCTCTTTGGTGGTAGGATGAAATCAACTTTTTGGGCGTAATGAAAAAATACATGCAAATGATACCTGTTCGTGAGATTCTATAAGTGTACGGATCGTGATAAGTAATAAAGTGAAATTTTTTTAAGTCCGAATATCGTCCCACGGAGACTATTATCTGCTACAAAGTTTTAAACTAATCTAGTTTCAATTTAAACTAAAATAGTAACTAATGGTTAAATCGAGTTTTATTTTCTAATCGAAATTCTAAGAAATAAAATAACGGAACTCAAATTAAAATGTAGATAAGATTATGTGATGAGGTAATTAGGATTTCCGATTTCACTTAAGTTATTTATCATACATTTAATTCCAATTTATTCAACCATTTTTCATATATGCCAACAATCGAATTAATCTATTGTATTTAGTGATCTCTCTCAAGCAATACTAATTCTATTCATATGTTGGAACTTACTATATCTCTATGTAAATTCACACACATATGAACATATTTATCTATAGGAATTTAACAATGATCGCATAGCTTATAATTATCTCTCGATCTCTTATAATATCTATATCAATTATTGCACGAGCTAAAATTATACATCACATCTCGGTCTCAGTATTATCCCTAAATCAATTAATTGTTGTACATACAATTAAAGCATTAAACACATAATAATTAATGAACAAATATCAAAATGACATGAAAATCTTGAAATTAAATATATAATAAAAACCTAAGCTACATTATCAATCCTAACATAAAAATATTTAGCCACTCATAATTTTGAATTTAATTATGCAAAAATGGAAAGAAATCACCAAAATTGACGAAACGTGAATTTTTCCGATCCTATATATACGTGTAGCTTGGTCCTATATATATATATATATCTTCGTCAGTCATATAATTATACCACCAGTTTTTTAGGCATCCAGCAAAACCTATAGTGATATAATTGTATGCTTGAACATGAATGATATTTGAAGCAAGATATGAGTTGTAACATATAACCATTCTTTCACACAGTTGAATAACAAGTTATTCAACTGTGTGAAAGAATGGTTATATGTTACAACTCATAATGGAAGTAGTACTTTTTAAATCTAAATCTAAACATCTTTCTCAAGAATCTTCTGATGAGTTCGATTCAAATAATACTTCTCATGCTTATCACCCTAGCTATTATTCTCCTCGTCCGTCTGATAAGGATCATTCAAATCGATCTTCTGATAAAGATGATGGAGCTGAAATTGAGAAGGTTAATATTATTAATCTAATTCAGTTACAGAAATGGTATTGTCCTATGACAATTATCATTAATAAAGAATTCAAACTTTCAACCCGCGTTCTTATTGATTCTGGTGCTAATCAAAATTGTATTAGGAAATGATTAATTCCTACCAAGTATTTTGAAAAAACTACTGAGCGACTGTATGGAGTCAGTGGTAAAAGACTTAACATTCAATATAAACTTTCAAGAGCACATGTTTGCAACTCAAATATCTATTTCAAAAATATATTTGATCTTGTTAAAGATTTGGATCAAGAAGTGATTCTTGGTACACCTTTTATCGTTCAAATTTATCCTTTTAAAGCAAATTCTAAAGGATTGTCTACAAAAAAATTTGGTCAAGAAATATTTTTCAAATTTACAAATCCCCCCTCTTTTAAGGATGTTAATTCCTTAAAAGAAGCAACAATTTCAAAAATGATTAATAATATAAATTTTAAAAAGCAACATATTCAATTTCTTAAAGAAGAAATCAAATTCAAAAGAATTGAAGAACAGTTACAAGAATCTTCAATAAAAGAAAAAATTTCTATTTTTCAAAAACAAATTGAAAAAGAAATATGCTCTACTATTCCAAATGCATTTTGGGATAGAAAGAGACACATTATTTCCTTTCCATACAATTCTGATTTTCAAGAATCCAATATCCCTACTAAGTCTAGACCAATTCAAATGAACAAAGATTTACTTGATCATTGTGTCAAGGAAATTAATAATCTCCTTGAAAAAGGTCTTATTTGGTCGAGTAAATCTCCTTGGAGTTGTTCGGCTTTCTATGTCAATAATTCTGCTGAAATCGAGCGTGGAGCTCCACGACTCGTAATCAATTATATATATATATATATATATATATATATATATATATATATATATATATATAGCGGCCAATGTATTCCAATTTAAGGCCCATTAAAATTTTCAGCCGATGACTCCCAAATCAGATGACCATAGAGCACCAGATTTTAAAGATCATTACAGACTTAATTGCTCGAATCATAAAGACTACGAAGAAAAATTTTCAAATAAATAATTTTTTTTACCTTAATTAGTGCAATGTCCTCATTAAACACCAAGCCCCCGTTTGACGCACATTAATATTCTCATTCTCATTTTTCTACTCATTTTCAACCACACATTCTTCAATAAAATAATATTTTACATCACATCAATAACTTTTTCTTTTTTGTCAACCACACATTCTCCATCAATCTACTATTACAAAATATATTCTTCCAAAATAATATCCATCAAACACACTCCAATTCAAGAAAAAACGACCTCTAACTTGAGATTTTTCACCCAATTTCATCCTATTGACCTTGGACAATCTACACAAGATTTTTTTTTTTCACACATGGAATTCTCATTTATCTCAATATCTTCCTACAATAGTGAAATCTCCCAAACTATTCTAAATTTGGTCCAACGATGTAAAATTTTGTGATTTTGAGTTTAGCATCTATGGTCCACTATTTAAATATATCCAATTATATTCAACTCTTTCATGCACAATGCTTAACTTAATTCACGTGCTCAATATATATCAAATTTCACATGAAAAAAACAAAAATTAATTTAAACATGCAACTTATTCACCATTCATAGATCAATTTATGATTCAATACATTCATCATTGTCAATCAGGTCAACTAACTCACACAAGCATACAAAAAAAAACTATTTTTGAAATTTTTCATTAAAAAAAAAAAAAGAACACATAAAAAATAAAATTTAAACTCATGTTTTCCATTTCAATAATTTTTTTTAAATTTTTTCAAATTTTTAAAGTAATAAACGCACACAAAAACACATAAAAAAAATTAAAACTCATGCTTTCTACCATCATACTTAAACATACATTGTCATCAATGTCTTAAATCATAGTCCACATATAAAAGGAGTAGGGAAGAAAGTGAAGAAGAGACTCCACTGACATGGTGTGTAATTCAACGAATAACTTTCCTTTAACTAGGTAAATGGGGCGGGGGCGGGGACGAGGACGGGGCTAAGGTCATTATCCCAAAGCGGGTACGGGAAATATAGTCCCCGTCCCGTTTAAAATTATTTCAAATTTAAGTTTTTTATCGAACAAAAATAATAAATTTATCATCATTTTTAAAGATAACATAAGTTATTTTTAACAAATTAGTAAACAAGTAATAATATTTACTAACTAAAGACATAAAAAAATAAAAAGAAAAAATAAATGGGGCAAGTCGATCCCGTCATGATTCCACCCATTCCTACTTTAATCGAGTATGAGGATAAGGTAAGGTAACAAAAATACCCGATGGGATGGGGGTGGGAATGGCCGACCCGCCTCGTTGCCATGTGTAGCCCCATATATGTTGGTATTTTCCAACAATCTCCCACTTGGTCATGCATGTAATCTTATAAATGTGTAAAATCTTTTGAGCTCAAAATTTTGCTATCATTTTATAGGTATTTCCAAAAAATTTCGTCCATCAGTTATATTGATATATGATCAAAGCGATTTTCATCATATTTAGTGTGACTAAATCCATCAATGGTCAAGTACACCCATACAACCAAATGACATATATCAATCATGGGAGTGCATCATGAAAATCAAATGTTATGTGATCCAGACATGTCTATTTCCAACTGGTCCAACCTTATTTCATTAAGTGAGATCAATACTGAACATAACAATAGAGTGAAATAAATTGAATACTTTATTCTGTACAGAAAAATATCCAAATACACAAATGTGTCCAAAACATAAAGCAATGAGAATACAAATTCCCACTAAAATATGATATTCTCATGAAATACAACACTCATACGAGCAGTGTGCTCATGAAAGACCTTAGGTGGCAATCCCTTATTAAGTGGATCCGGAATCATGGAGTTTGTCTCAGTGTGCTCTATGCAAATATGTCCACTCTGTACTCTTTCCTTCACAACCAGGAACTTAGTTTCAATGTGTTTTGACTTAGATGAGCTCTCGTTGTTATTGGAATATAGAACTGCTGAGTTATTGTCACAATATAACTTTAGCGGTCTTTCTACGCCATTTATAATGCGCAGCCCAGTGACAAAAGTTCGCAGCCATATTCTATTGTTGATGCCTCATAGCATGCTACAAACTTTGTTGCTATGTTAGAAAAAGTTATGAGTGTCTGCTTGGCACTCTTCTAGGAAATAACTCATCCAGCTAGCAGATAGATATAGCGTGATGTGGATCTCCTGCTTGAGACTAAATTTGTCTTCCTTAGCGACAAGGGTGTCACCTAGTTTATAGTATTGCATGCTAAACCTCTTAAGTACTTTATCGATATAGCTCTTTTGTGACAATCCAAAAATACCTCGAGAGCGATCCCAGTGTATTTGAATCGCTAATACAAAAGAGGTGTCAACAAGATCTTTCATCTCAAAATTCCTTGATAAAAGATCTCTTGGTTTTGTGTAACATGTTTATATCATTAGTGGCAAGCAATATATTATCAACATACAAAACTAGGAAAATATGCTTACTTCCACTGAACTTGTGATAAACACAATCATCAACAACATTAATCTCAAAACCAAATGAGATAATTACTTAATGAAATTCGTGATACCATTGACGGGAAGCTTGCTTCATTCCATGAATGGATTTTTTTAATTTACAAACTATATTTTTCAGATCTCCTGGCACAAAGTTTTCTCGTTGCACCATATAGATTGTCTCATCAATGTCGCCATTGAGAAATGTCGTCTTAATATCTATCTGATGTAGCTTAAGGTCAAAGTGTACAACAAGTGCCATAATTGTCCTGAAAGAGTCTTTCGTTGAAATTGGAGAGAAAGTCTCTTTGAAGTCGATGTCTTCCTTTTGGTTAGAGCATTTAGCTACAAGATGAGTCTTATATCTTTCCACATTATCTTTCGAATCCTTCTTGATTTTAAAAATCCATTTGCAACCAATGTGCTTCACACATTCTGGTGACATGACAAGATCCCAAACTTTATTGTCTTACACAGACTTATACTCTTCATTCATGGCATCAATCTGCTTTTAAGAGTTAGACCCGGTGGAAATTGTTGGATCATCTTCTATCACTCCATTATTTTCTTCATGTTCTTGGAGAAATAGTATAAAATCATCCGGAATAACATTTTTCCTTTCTCTCGTAGATCTCCTTAATGGTATTGGTCCTTAAGGTTGTTGAGTTTGTACATCTGGAATAATTACCTCATTTTGGATGGGAGGTTCTTCAATATTGTCTTGTTTAGGTTCTGGATATACTTCTTGACAGGTATATGAACTTGTACATTGTCAAAAGCAATAGTAGGAATCGAAACCGATCCTTTATCAACTTCTTCCTCAAAGACAATGTCTCTAACCTTATTTCTCCCCCTAAACTCAACATCCTCAAAAAATGTTGCAGTTCCCATTTCAAAAACTTACTTAAGTGTGAGATCATAAAACTTATAGCCCCTTGATCGCTCAGAATAACCAATAAAATATTTCTCACTGTTTTGGAGTCCAAATTCTTTTCATAGGGCCTATAAGGCCTAGCCTCAACTAGACATCCCCAAATGTGCAAATACTTTAGACTAGGCTTCTTATATGTCCAAAGTTCATAAGGTATTTTTTGCAACAGCTTTAGCTGGTACTCTGTTCAGAATATAAGCTACAATCTTTAATGCATTTCCCCATAGTAATTTGGTAAGGTAGAATGACTAATCATACTCCTTACCATATCCTCAAGAGTCTTGTTTCGTCTTTCAGCTACACCATTCATGCTAGGTGATCCGGCATGGTGTACTATGGGACGATTCCACATTCCTTTAGATATTTAGCAAATGGTCAAATGGTCCTAGACATTATTCACCTAAACCATTATATCTGTCGTAGTATTCACCACCACAGTCAGATCTACCGCTTTTTATCATTTTGTTGAGTTGATTCTTGATTACGCCCAAAGTATAACACGGTAGTTGTAGTGTAGCTTTGGGGTATCGTATCCACAGGGAGATAGAAAGGTTGTCAAATGTTACAAAAAATGGATGAATTGTTCTCTTAAATGTGTAGTAAGATTCAATGTTGAAAGGTAAAATTAAAATCAGTAATTTGAAGCAGTGAAGCGTCGGAGTTCCCTCAATTGGATTGGATCAATCACATCAATCATTCATGTATTTTCTACTCAATTAGAAGTTTTTATCCTAACTTTCTAATCGGAGGATTTAGCAATACAAATCAATTTAATTCTAACATAATCCTAATGGTTAATCTTCCTATTGCAATGTTCACACTTGGTTTATCGAAATCAGATTCAAAATCAACTATATACTAAAGCATAAAGCAGTAGAGAATCACACCAATAAACTTAAATAATTAAGATTAAAACCTTAAGTAATTATTTCAATCAATCCATAGAAAGAGCATGACTAATTCTATGACCATTTGAATAAAATTAAGTCAATTTTAATATCAATTAATGATGAGGAGAATAAACCATTAAATCAATTTAATTCACAAATGTAATTCTAGAATTTAAGTTTCCTAATTCACATTCTCACATCGATTTATCGAAATCAAATTCAAAGAGCAACTATATATGTCTAACATATAGCAATAATGAAATCACATCAATAAAGTATTTGAAATTGAAACTTAAACAAGTATTTTAATTATTCAATGGAAGAAGCATGATTAAATCCATGAAAAACTCAATAAAAATTAAGTAAATCTCAAAATAATCCATAAAGAAAGGAAACATAAACCCTAGAATTGTTTAAACAATGAAAAACATGTTACATGAATGAAAGATGCCGAAATCCCCAAATTCAATTGAGTTCCTTCGTAGCTTCACCAATGAATTTAGTTCTTCATGGAGTTTCTTGAGCCAAAAGTATGGAAGAATGGTGTAGAATGAAGAATGATGGGTTGTGGGACGTTCTGGGCTCTTTTAGGGTTGAGAAGTCGTGCCAAAATACGTTATTTTAAGTGTTTGAGTCGTAGAAGGAAACCAGAAATTTGTTACGGAAATTACCCTTGCGGCCGCAAGGTATAAACCTATGCGGCCGCATGGAACAAAGAATTGCAACCCTTATATTCTCGGTAGATGACCATGCAGCCGCATGAGTTTTATAACCATGCGGCCGCATGGTTATAATATTTACCAGTCGGATAGCTTTCAGTATTTTGGTCATATATTATTTTTCGATGTCGGATTAAGCTGATTCAAGTTGCATTGAAAAGCTAACTCAAAGGGCTACAACTACGCTTCAGAAACCATCTTCAAATTCGATCTTTTTATGTGTCAAAAATCGGTCTCAATATGAGTATGAAAACTGGTGCAAAACTTTTCAGCTTGAAAGTTGATACGAGATAATGTCTTGGCTATATTTTACCCATTTGACTCCTTTATTCATCCAATTGATTTCTAAAACTCTCGAATCTCTATCAAAAGGTTGGACACAAGTTTGTAGTATTTGCACTTTAGTCCCCGAACTTTCACTTTCATCCATTTTGGTCATTTTTCACTTGTTTCTCTAATTTCCACCGTATTCATTCATTTGCAACCTAAATCAAAATACAAGGGTACTTAGAACATTTAGGCGCCAATAAATCATGAAAATGCAATTATTAGTGGTTGAAAAACGTGATAATTGCACTGTTATCACACCCCCAACTTACTTATTGCTAGTCCCTAGCAATCTAATGTAAAATAAAATTATCAAAGACTAGTCAATATTGCAAGTTAATTTATCAAGTTCCAATTTAGCCACACGTCATGCCCTCTTCAAACTAAATATCATAAAGAAATTAATAGTGTCATAATTACCAGGATGTCAGAACACATGCCAAATGTATGAGTGTGTGTCACGCCATAATCATCTTACCGCTAACCTTAACACATACAACATCAAGTATATCTCAAGCTGAAGGTTCAGCTCTATAACTCACGGGTATCAAAGTGTTTAGTGTGGGGTTTCTCTCTATGGAGTTGAGAAAGATTAACGCTCAAATTTGGAGGTTTAAATATTTATGAACAAGCAATAAGCAAACATTGATTCTGTGATAGACATACTATCAAATGAGAATTCATCAACTTCTTACCACATCCTACTTGAGATCAAAACGGTCAATGCAAAGGGTTGTAATGAAGTTCAGGTTGAATCGTATGAGAAAAACAGATTTAAAAATTTAAATACTTCCAAACACATAGTTATGTATCTTATCAAACATCTCGATCGATCACAACTTCCAATAAATACCTATTTGGCATATCAAACCCCAAAATCAATCACTTTTTTTTTCTTTTTTTCTTCGATTTTTCTTTTTTTTTTCTTTTTCCTTTTTTTTTTGCTGCTTTACTTGAGCACATATCAACTTTTGTCGATTTTCTTGCTTCAATTCTTCACAAATAAACATCAAATACCCACTACACACTTGGAAGTAAAAAGATGGACAAATATGTGCAAAAGTTATACTCCAATGTGGAGAAGCATGGATAAGATAGGTGCATGAAGAAAATGATATATATGTGTATGGGTCAAAGTGGCTACTATGGGTATTGAAAAGAAAGGTTGAAGGCTCAAATGTCAGTCCTAAATTGACCTTTATCATTTCCCAAGTAATCCACCATCTTACTACAAATCATGTAGTGTTATTCCCAAATGAGTTTCCAATTCACAAGATCAATAAATGCTTAATGCCATATTTTAGTATATTATGACTCTCAATACTCTCCGAGTACCTCACAAGAAAAACTTCAGCAAAAGACTCTTTTAGCTACATGTGTTAAACCACCATCTTACCACAAGGCTTGTGTGCACGAAAAATTTAGCAAATGTCACGACATCTATATTTTCATAACAGAATTAACTCTTAGTGGTGTGTGTTTCCGTTCAAGAGCATAAACATGTAGCAAATTAGAGATTCAAACCATAAAAATTTTGAAAATTCACATGCAATTCACAATAAAATCCAACAGATCCCCCCTAACTAAAATATTGCATTGTCCTCAATGCATAAACATGAAAGCCAAATGAAGAGATATCATAAAAATGATGCATTGAATCAACATAAACTTGAATGATAGGAAGCTTGAAAGTACTAAATGGACTGGTAATACAAAGAAAATAACATAAATTAACTGAATATAAATGCAAAAATAAACAACAAAAGAAAGGAACGAACTCTCATTGGGTTGCCTCCCAAGCAGCGCATTTGTTTATTGTTGTTGGCTCGACCCAAAGTTTCCACATTCAGCCCAGATCCAGCAAACGTGGTTCCAATTTTCTTTGTACTACATGAAGCTCCTTGGGCATACTCACCAGTGAAGTTCCTCCGCCTTCCTCAAATACATGCGTAAGGTGACTAGAGGAAAGCTTAAAATCAGGAATGGGGACCTGCAACACAAAAGGTAAAGTCCTGTCGTTAGAAACTGGTAATGTAAAATAAGAACTATTACCTGACTCTTGATCCTCCCTCTCAAGATGTTTATTGATGGCGACGTCCAATCCATCCGGTTCTAGAATTTCATGTGCTGGTCCAAGAAATATATTATCAACTACCTCCTGAGTGAGTGCATCAATCATGTGGGTTTGATGACACTCATCATCCTCCTCTAACTGCTTAGTGATATGGAAAATGTTGACTTCTAGAGTCATATTCCCAAATGATAGTTTCATAAGACCATTCCTACAATTAATCAAAGCATTAGCAGTAGCAAGAAATGGTCTACCAAGAATAATAAGAATTTTAGAATCAACAGTAACATCAGCTTTTACATCCAAAACCAAGAAATCAACGGGGTAGTAAAATTTATCAATTTGATCCTAGACATCATCAACTACTCCCCTAAATCTAATAGTGGACCTATCAGCTAATTGCAGAGCTACAGATGTAGTCTTCATCTCACCCAAACCTAACAACAAGTAAATATCATAAGGCATGAGATTGACACTAGCCCCTAAATCAAGAAGAGCTTGTCCAAACTCATGGTTCCCGATGACACACGATACGGTAGGACAACCAGGGTCCTTATACTTTGGCGGTATCCTTTGCGCAATCACAATGCTCGCTTACTCAGTCAAGAAATCGATTTTCTTGACATTGTGCTTCCTTTTGACAGTACACAAGTCCTTAAGGACTTTAGCATAGGTAGGAACCTGAGAAATCGCATGCAAGAGAGGTAAATTGATTTTTACTTGCTTTAAATGTTCTAAAATCTCACTATGTTGACCAGCAGATTTTGAGGTAGACTTAAGAGTTTGTGGGAAAGGTACTCTCACTGGATTTTCACTACTTCCTCATTAGGGCTACTCTCTTCAGACCCACTAGACTCTTTTTCAATTTCTCTAGGTTTGGGGACTGGTTCTATGACTTTCCCTGATCTAGTGGTTATAACATTCACTTTCCTAAGATTATTTTCATTTAAACCCGATGTTTGTGCCATATGTTGCCCTTTAGGATTTGGTTGAGCTTGGGTTGGAAATTTCTCACGTTCTACTACTGCTAAGACATTGGTTAATTTGGACATATGATTTTTGATTTCCTTATTTTTCTCAACAATTTGGGTAATCATAGTCTCATATGTTTTATTGATTTTACTTTATGCCTCGATGAATGCATGTAAGGTGTCTTCTAAGGAGTTCCTAGAAGTTGTGGGCTGGTATGAAAGTGTATTGAAAGCTCTAGGTGGCTGAGTAGATTGCTGGTTATCAGATTTCCCGCTAAAATTTGGATGATTCCGCTATCCCTGATTGTAGGTATCAGAAAATGGAACATAAGACTTGTTATACGTGCCTAAAGCATTGCAGTATTCTTCATAAACCCTCCTCATCTCAGCTAGAGCAAAACACTCTTGTACTAGATGGTCAAGTCCACCACACACACCACATGGTCTAGAAGACTCAACACGAGCAACAATAGATGTAGGCTTTGAACTACTAGTGCGTAGGTTCTCCATTTCTCTATTTTGGGTTTCTACCTTAGCTCTAAGATTGTCTTCTTCCCTAAGATGATAGATACCTGCACTAGAAGGATTTCTTACGGCTCATAACCTATTGGTGATATCAGTGGCACTAGGGCCAGTCTAGGTATAGGCTTTCTCAGCTAAGTCATCTAAATATCATATAGTCTCATCTGGATCTTTTTGTAGGAAATCACCATTACACATCATTTCAACAAACTGACGCTCTCTAGATGTTAACCCTTCATAGAAATAGCTCTCGATGCGCCAACTTTCATAACCATGGTACGGACAAAGAGCTTGGAGTTCTTTATACCTTTCCCACGCTTGATATAAGATTTCATTCTCCTTTTGGATAAAAGAAGAGATCTGCTTTTTCAAAGCAGTGGTTTTGTGGTCGGGAAAGTATTTGCCAAAGAAAGCTTGGGTCATTTCAACCCTGTTTGTGATGTGGTGTTCGTGTTAGCATATGCATAATAAAAAACAGGGTTTAAAAGATGTTTAAACTCTTTGAGAAGTGTTTCTACAAATCTTCATCGCTCGTCTCGATACTTGCTCATAAAACAAGTAAACAAAAATAAAAATCGAGAATAATAAAGAAATTGATTAACTGAAGTAAAAACAAATTAGCAAAGGAACGAGATCACCATTTTATGATTGAATTTCTTGACTTCTGTACCGTCTCCTCGGCAACGGCGCCAAAATTTGATTACGCTCAAAGTATAATGCGGTAGTTGTAGTGTAGTTTTGGGATGTCGTATCCACAGGGAGATGGAAAGGTTGTCAAAGGTTTCAAAAAATGGATGAATTGTTCTCTTAAATGTGTAGTAAGATTCAATGTTGAAATGTGAAATTAAAATCAGTAATTTGAACCAGTGAAGCGTCGGAGTTCCCTCAATTGGATTGGATCAATCACATCGATTATTCATGCATTTTCTACTCAATTAGAAGTTTTTATCCTAACTTTCTAATCGGAGGATTTACCAATACAAATCAATTTAATTCTAACATAATCCTAGTGTTTAACCTTCCTATTGCAATATTCACACTTGGTTTATCGAAATTAGATTCAAAATCAATTATATGCTAAAGCATAAAGCAGTAGAGAATCACACCAATAAGCTTAAATAATTAAGATTAAAACCTAAGTAATTATTTTAATCATTCCATAGAAAGAGCATGACTAATTCTATGACCATTTGAATAAAATTAAGCCAATCTTAAAATCAATTAATGATGAGGAGAATAAACCATTAAATCAATTTAATTCACAAATGTAATTCTAGAATTTAAGTTTCCTAATTCACATTTTCACATCAATTTATCGAAATCAGATTCAAAGAGCGACTATATATGTCTAACATATAGCAGTAATTAAATCACATCAATAAAATATTTGAAATTGAAACTTAAACAAATATTTTAATTATTCAATGGAAGAAACATGATTAAATCCATGAAAAACTGAATAAAAGTTAAGTAAATCTCAAAATAATCCATAAAGAAAGGAAATATAAACCCTAGAATTGTTTAAACAATGAAAAACACGTTACATGAATGAAAGATGCTGAAATCCCCAAATCCAATTGAGTTCCTTCGTAACTTCACCAATGAATTTAGTTCCTTATGGAGTTTCTTGAGCCAAAAGTATGGAAGAATGGTGTAGAATGAAGAATGATGGGTTGTGGGACGTTCTGGGGTCTTTCAAGGTTGAGTAGTCGAGCCAAAATAAGTTACCATAAATGTTGGAGTGGTAGAAGGAAACTAGAAATTTCGTCACGGAAATTACCCTTGCGATCGCAAGTTATAAACCCATGCGACCGCATGGAACAAAGAATTGCAACCCTTATATTCTCGGTAGATGATCATGCAGCCGCATGGGTTTTATAATCATGCGGCCGCATGGTTATAATATTTACCCATCGGACAGCTTTCAGTATTCTGGTCATATCTTTCTTTCCTGATGTCGGATTGAGCTAATTCAAGTTGCGTTGAAAAGCTAACTCAAATGGCTACAACTTGTTTTCAGAGACCATCTTCATTTTCGATCGTTTTATGTATCAAAACCCGGTTTCAATATAAGTCTAAAAACTGGTGCAAAACTTTTCAGCTTTAAAGTTGATACGAGATAATGTCTTGGCTAAATTTTACCCATTTGACTTCTTTCTTCATCCAATTAACTTCTAAAACTCTCGAATCTCCATCAAAAGGTTGGACACAAGTTTGTAGTATTTGCACTTTAGTCCCCGAACTTTCACTTTCATCCATTTTGGTCATTTTTCACTTGTTTCTCTAATTTCCACTGTATTCATTCATTTGCAACCTAAATCAAAATATAAGGTACTTAGAACATTTAGGCCCCAATAAATCATGAAAATGCAATTAGTAGTGGCTGAAAAACGTGATAATTGCACTATTATCAATTCTCAACCTCAGTTTTAAACGTTTTGAACATGTCCAATGACTTAGATTTATCACGAATAAGATATAGGTATCCGTAATGTGAGTGATCGTCTATGAATGATATAAAATATTGTTGACCATTCTAAGAAGTCGTAGGGAATGGTCCACAAATATCTGTGTGTATCAATTCTAAGACATTCGAAGTTCTGTTAGCACCTAATCTCTAGTGGTGGCAATCGAGCCGAGTAGCTTGTCGGCTCTCCCAGTTGGCTAGTACTATAGAGGGCAACGAGCCGCCGAGCACAAGTCGCTCGACAAGCCCACGAGCAGGCTCGTGGCTCGCTAATTATATTAAAAAAATTTAAAAACACTTTTTAGTGATCGTTCTGGTCATTTAATTATTGTTTTTTGTTTTTTTCTTCATTTTTCTAATTTTTTCCCCTATAAATACCCACCAATTATAACACTTTGTTCCCACCAAAATTACTAATCTATCAATATCAATCTCTCATTCTCTACTCTCTATTCTCTACCATTTACAAGTCATTACGACAATATTATTCATTCAATTTATATAATCCTCTTATACATTTTTCTTACATCATTATCTTGATTTATAATTTATTTTATATACTACTACATAATCTTCATTCACTTCTCAATTCTACATTCTACATTCTACTTCAATCTTCAACATTCAATTTCTATTATTCACAAATGGATTCACGATCGTTTGTTGAAAACTTGTTCGATTGGAAGACGAAACACCTACCCAAAATCAATTTGAGAATGAATTTGACAATCTCAATGAATTCTCAATTCAAGAAAACATTCAAGATTTCAACATTCATGAAGGTAGTCATTGGATGACGTTGATGTTGATCCTAGTGTTCCAATTGATTTGGAACAAGATGAAGAACCTACATTAATTATTCCTGATACAAGAGGGAATAGATAGGGGAAGAAGCAGGCAAAATGTTGGGACCATTTTAAATTAGGTCAAACTGGTCGTGTGGTCGATGGAATTCTTGAAACCAAAGTAGCATGTAAATACTACCAACAATGACTAGCATGGCAATAAGGCATTGAAACTACACACCTCAACCGTCACTACAAAACATGGGCTTCTTCTAGTTGGTCAAATGCAACTACAGTTTGGTACTCCAGGCGCCGGTGGTACTGCTATGCCACTTTCTACATAAATGTATTCTAAAGAGAAAGCTCGAACGAGAATGGTGAAGTTTGTTGCAGTAACGGAGCTGCCATTAGCAATAGTGGACAACCAACATTTCGTAAACTATGTCAAAACATATCTTCAGCTGAGGTACGTTAAGGTAAGTCGAAATACTCTTCGTTCCGATACAATTAAATATTTTCTTCATGCAAAACAACTATTGATTGGGGATTTAGAAAAATATGGGGGTTGATATCGATAAATTGCATAGAGTACTTCAACCCGATTTTGGTGTTATTTATTTCATATTCGATGTGAATGTCATATTTTTAATTGAATAGTACAAGACAGTTTAAAACATGTTAATGGTGAAATTAACCGAATTAGGGATGCACTTGTATATATCACGATTACACCTGGTAGAAAACAAGCATTTGAAGACTTTTGTGAAGAAGCTGTGATGACGAATACAAAAACCTTTATTACTAACGTAGGCCATAGATGGAACTCAACTTACTTATTATTAAACTTATGTGAAGGTTTTGAACATTTAATTACTGAATTTTATAACAATAGGCATGTTAGAGACGAAAACTATACTATCTTGAATGAATCTAATTGGAATATAGTTTTCAAAATTAAAAATGTTTTGACAAGTTTTTATGAGTCTACAACTATATCGTATGGTGTTTATTATCCTACTAGTTGTATGATTCTTCAATGTCTTCATATAGTTTCAAGGGCTTTTAAAAAATTTCAAAATGACCCTAATTTTCAGGCGGTTATATTTTTCATGGAATTAAAATTTGAAAAATATTGGGAAGAATTACCTATGTTATTTTCTTTAGCATGCGTTATGGACCCCCGATACAATTTATCGGGTACTAATTTTATAATTGATGAAATTTCAAATACTTTAACTTTTAATGTACCTATTACTTATAGGAATTTGGAACAAACATTACGTAAAATGTATGAATTATATGCCTTGCGAATGGGTACACATATTACTCGTGTACCTACTTCTACTCTTCCCACTAATATAACAGATGACGACGTTGAGAAATTGTAGTTTCGGAGTCTGCTTTTAGTGCAGGGAAGATGGTTCTCTCTGAGGTCAGGAGTCGACTAAAAGAAGATATTTTGGAAGATAAATATGCAGAAATTGTATGTAACCAAGTAAGTGATATTTAATTTCATTGTATTCATCACAAAATTTAATTTTCATACCTTTATAATTTTTTTAAAATCTTTTTACACATAACAAGTTCTTCGTGTATAGTTTTTAACTCCGCCTACTCGAAATTGAAGTAGCCGGTCCCAAGCCCGAACAAAGAAAAAGGATTTATCTTTATTTTTTTATTTTAAAAAATAAAAATATTTTGAAAAATGTATATTTAAAAAATTGTTTATAAAATGTGTGCATATATATATATTTGGCTTAATATAGTATACTACAAAAGGGTAAACAAAAAAGAAAACTAAATTTTTAATAAAGCAACGATCAAGATATATTTTGTAAACAATATTTTAAATATACATTTCTTTAGAAAAAATGTGTGTGTGTGTGTGTGTGTGTACATATATATATATATATATATATATATATATAGGTTTAGTAGTAGTAGTTTAAAAAAAAATAACGAGCTTGGGAGCCGAGCGGCGAGCTTCCCCAAAAATCAACATGTCGAGCTTGGCTAGTTATCCACGAGCAACGAGCTCGATTCGTGCTCGCATGAGCACGAGCTGATCGTGCTCGTGAGAGTATGGGCCGAGCCGACTCGGCTTGGCCTATTGCCACCACTACTAATCTCCTTATTTTGGTCTGTTTTCATTTGATACAATCAATACATATATCAAAATTCCTGAAGTCAAGGGAATCCAAAATGTCATCTGACACAAGTCGTTTAACTCTAGTTTTTTAGATGTGACCTTAGCGTTTGTGCCATAATTTTGCTGAATTTTCATTATTTAATTTGTGTTTAGTACCACGTGATTCCACTTGCACGATTTCATTATATGATGTAACAATATTGAGTAAATATAGCTTATCATATGTAGATAATAAACCGTACCAATAATATTGGAATTTAACGAAAGACAAAACTGATTGTTTCCAAATGAACAATAATATTCAGATTTGTCTAACATAGAAACATAAATTAAATCCTGCCTAAAAGACGGTGTAATGAAGGTGTCTTTCGAATCCAATTAATAACCTAAAAGTGCCCGTTACATCAACTTCCACCGATTTGCCATCACTTACATAGATGTATCTTTCACCATCATTTGACTTTTGGTAGCTCAGGTAGCCCTGCATAGAAACACTTACGTGAGTAATAGCATCAAAATCTAACCACCAAGTGTTTCTAGGTTCTAAAGCTAAATTAGTTTAAAAACAAACCAAAGTAAGATTTGTGCACTTCTTTGCACGTCATGCGTGATATTTGGTATAGTCTGGTTGCAAAAGAAACAGGTCCCTTTGTTTTCTTGTCGTTTCTTTTGTGTTGGACCCTTAGGAACAACTTCATATTCCTTCTTTCTTTTCTTATCCTTATCCTTATCCTTAGAAGTGCTTGCCAAGTGAACGCTTTTAGTTCTTTCTTGTTTCAGTCTTTCTTTCTCTTGCACACAATATGAAATGAGCTCATTTAGAGACCATTTCTCATTCTAGTAGTTATAACTGATCTTAAATTGACTGAATTGTGGATGAAGAGATATTAATAACAAATGTACGAGTAAGTCATCAGACAGCTCGAGCTTTAGCCCCTTAAGTTTAGAAACAATGTGAGACATCTCCATGTTGTACTCCTTTATATTTCCATTGCCTTTATAATTCATTGAAATCAAACTTTGCAAAAGTGTGCTTGTTTTAGCCTTATCGTTTTCGCAAAATATTTCTCAATTTCGGCAAGAAAATTCTTGGTATTAGTTACTTCTTCAGACACTGCGCCTCTAAAGGCTTTCGGAATGCTTCGCTTAATGATCATTAGACTCATGCGATTTGAGTGATTCTACTTCTCAAAATTTATCTTTGCATCAGATGAACTTTCTTCCGTAAGAGAAGTGAGTTGCTCAATCCGGAGCACAAGATCTAGATCTATGCAGCCAAGAATAATCAACACTTTCTCTTTCCAATCCTTGAAGTTTGTCCCATTGAGCATGTGAATAGAATTAACGTTTATAGATATAGTAGTAGCAGATGAACTAGCTGTATGGAGAACAAAATAGAGAAAAGAAAAAATTATGCTCATATTAATATTTACACGTCATAATCAATAAATTCAAATAATGGGAAACCTCGTCTTAAGATACCCGGCACATCATTAATATCAAGTCTTTGGACAGTAATATTAATTGCAAGTGGTACTCTTGGTGTAGTGATCAAATATTGACAATAACATATGTCAAATAATAAACTCATCTTTGGATTAATTTATTATTCACATGGAAACTTTATAATTGTCACACATTCACCGCTACAAGTGTACCTTATAATTGTCGTACATTCACCGATACAAGTATACCTTATAATTGTCATACATTCACCACTACAAGTGTGCATACTATCCGGCTAAATATTAACCTTCCTTTGGGCTTGCTAATATCCGCATGAACAAGCATACACACAAATTCTTTCTAGTCAGTCAGAACTTTCTACAGGCAGTTTTACGCACAATTCTGACCAAGACATCTTAAGAGATTTGTATTCTACAGGATATAATTTATTATAGAATTAAATAAATATAAACACTAGATATAACGTGGTAAACCCCTAAGGGAAACGTCAACAGATCCCCATGTCATGAGTAAAATAATTCACTATCAAAGAATAAAAAATACAATAGTTTCGATTAAGTAATTTCGCAAAATTATCTAAAACTATCAAAAGGAAAAAAAAAATCCCTAGTTTTCTTATTCCTTTTGCCTTGTTGGAGAAGTGGAAGCAAACCTCCAATCTTGACTTTATTGCCACTTCACTATTGTATCGGGTCGCAATCACCACTTGCATTAAGATTCACCAATCTTAACTCATACCAGTAGCATGATCTTTAAGTAGGATTATATTGTTCATGCACATGTGTGTTCTCTTCAAATACGGTTAAAAAACACAATTTTTGTTTTAAGATATTTCGGTGGAACATCAGCCGGTCAAAACTCATTGGAGATGGTCAGAAGCCTACAGGTTCGCCGAACTTAGCTAGATTTTTCTCAAAGCATTCGTTCGTCTCTTAATGATTTTCTTTACTTATGTAAAGACCCCTCAAATGGCACGAACATGTCTTAAAATATGAAAGTTTTGCATAGTAAGAATAATATAAAATATGCTTGATATGGTCAATAATTAAATTAAGGGCCTGTTTGTTGCATATTAATAGAAAATATGGTATCGTTGGAGCATTACAAAGCCACCCATATTTGACCAAGGTGTGAGTAGTGGGACCCATGAACTTTGAAAAAAACGTGCCAAATTCTTCTAAAAATGAGAAAATAATTTGCAGCAAACAGGCGCTAAGTAAAGTTTTAATTTGTTAAAACAATTTGTTATATATTTTTTCTATATGTATGAAATATGTTTGATATAGTCAATAATTAAATTAATGAGAGTTTTGGTTTGTTAAAATAATATTTCTTTTTTTTTTTAAGTATTTGACCAGTCAAACATATCTAAGATGGTAAGTATATGTTCATGTATATGCTGCTCTAAGGTAGGTAAATACTACACCTAGTTTAGGGTTTAAAAACCCTAAAAATCGTAACCAAGAATCCGTTAACCTGTAGCACCCAGTCATATATAATATAGTTTACTTATACAATCCTAAAAAGTTCATCCAACCTCCATACTTTTAGAGTATCTCAAAAAAACTCTTTATTTTTAAAAAGCGTCTTATGCAATTTAGAGAGCAATTTTTTTGAAATACTCTACTATCATCTTTCTTTTCAACACTTTATTTTACTAATTCCAATATGTGTTTATTGTTTTTCATATCTTTTATTTTCACCAACTTCCCTCCAAATTATTATATATCCCTTCATTTTCTTTGTATATATTGTTTAGTTGGTCATATATAAAATATTGAAAATTAGAATATTTTGAAGCATTTAATTATAAACAGTGGGTTTGACTTTTCAAATTTGGAGAGTCAAATCTACTCTCTATTTTAAATATTAATTTGAATAGTCTCTTGAATCATAATTTTATTAGCCAACTCTTTAATATATATATATATATATATATATATATATATATATATATATATATATATATAGCATTTCACTTTTAAAAGGTCTCTTATAAATGCTCTTTTATATTTTATTGTTATGATTTAAACGAATATAATAAATGGCAATATGAAAATTAAATCAAACAAGAACACGAGATTTACGTGGTAAAAATATACCATGGGCTAAAGAGGAAAATTTATTAACATCAATAATCGAGGATTACAAATTATTGTGTAGAATGTAAGGTTTAATTAAATATATGTTGTACACGACATATATATAGACTAAGGTTACTAACATACAATGAATGTAATACAATGCAAAGTTTAATATAAGGTAAAGTCCCAATACAATGGGCAAAAGAAATAATAGAATATTTGTGATGAAATATGAGTTAAAAATTGCAAAAAACGCGAATAGAAACTAACTACAACTTGGACTCATTCAAAACCTCTTCAAGTTTACTACCAAATCTCAAATTAAATTCCTACTTAATTCCCAAATAGACTTTAACCAAGATCCTCAACTGAATTTCAAATAGAATTTTCAAGTAGTCTTCTAAATAGAATTTGGGTAACGTCTTAATTCTAACAAACTCCACATTGACATGAATTCTACTGTAGTGAACAAACTTAAAAAAAATCTCTACCTGGAGACAAATTCTACTTCGAGAAATAAAACTTAACTTTTCAACCAAAAACTCTTCACCAAAAAATCATTCAACAGAAAAAATCTAATCTCTTCCACAAACCCAATTAGGGTAAATTCAGTAGCTGAAAAATCAATTGAATCTAAACACCGCTCAGCAGGATTACCTTGGGCACCAAAGTTGCTCGAGTTATCCCTCGAACAAAAACCACAAATAATTTAATATTTGCCCAATAGAGATGAAACATACCCTGTAATAGAATAAACACAAAATGCCTCGAGAAAGTTATTTGCTAGACTTAACATAAAGCATAAACAACAAAATCAACTTCATTGTACCTTTTTGGAGGCCTAATATCTCTTATGGGTTTGTATCTAGCAGTTGAATATAATGACATCGCTGATAATGATGACAAAGCGGCATTACCCATAACTTGTGAACTCGACTAATATGTATTATTTAATATGGACCCTAAACCAAACATAAAATCCCCGAGTCCTTAACGTCTACTAATTAATATTCAAAGATTATGTAGAATTAAGCAAGACATATAATTGAGAAATTTTCTATCTTTTCCACATAACACGGACACATTTACTAACCTTTAGGATTCCACTTGCACAAGTGTACCCGTACCATTTTTAATTAAGAGTACTCAAGAAGATAATATTTCTATTCAAATCGAGACATGTCTTACATTATCAAATGTTTTGAAAATCCCACCAAACATCTCAATTCTGACTCTTCCAATACCAACTATCCTACAAGGTAAATTATTTCTTATTACCACAACACCTTTGAAAGCAGTTTCATATGTTGAGAACAAATCCCGATTATGACACATATGAAAAGTACAAGATGTATTAAGAATTCAATTCTTGTCGGGTTTGGAGTCGCCATCAGAAATAACCAAAAAATTTACATCAATGTACCCATATTTTGCAATAACTTCACCTAGAGTTTCTGATTGTTTTTCCTTCTGATTTGCTGTTTTTTTTCTTGTGCAACTTATAACAATCCTTTCTGATATGCCCCCATCTTTTACAATAATTACAGATTTTATTACTGTTATTAAACCTTAATATGTCCTTCACATAATCACCATCAACAACAAGGTCATCTACATGAACTTCAGATCCAACAAAATGTTTCATCTTCTCCTTTGAAAATAGGGCATCATAAACTTTTTCAATGATGATAGTATCACGACTGTTTAAGATCAAGTCTCTAAACGACATATATGAAGCGAGCAATTGATAAAATAATATTAACCCTAATCTTCTTCATCATATTTGACTTCCAAGGTCTCCAAATCAAAGCTAATTTTCTTTAAAATGGTTAGGTGATCTTTTAGTAATGTATCTTTTGTCATACAATGAGAATAAAGGCGTTGTTTCAAATGCAATTTGCTTGTTATACTTTTCGTCATGTATAATTGTTCCATTTTTAATCATAATGCAGCCGCAGTTTTCTTCTTTAAAATGTCTTGAAGAATATTATTCGAAAGATGAAGATGTATTCGTGATAGGACATTTTGATCCCTACTTTTTCTCTCCTCCATACTCCAAGTTGAGGGCATCTTGTCAAATCCCAACAACGCATCACATCTAAGTGAGTACTACTCGCATCTTTACATGTCTAAGTGAAAATCTAGTGTTGCAACCCAACAACGAAATATCATACTTCATAGTTGTCATCACAAAAAATAAACCTCGAATTAATTTGATTGAACTTGGCTCAGATACTGCTTGTTATGATTTAAACTAGTATAATAATATGAAAATTAAATCAAATAAGAATACAAGATTTACGTGGTAAAAATATAATATGGGTAAAAGAGGAGAATTTTATTAATATCAATAATGGGAGATTACAAATTATTGTGTAAAATGTAAGGATTGATTTTATGTGTGTTGTATTAAGATCCATAGCATGCTAGGAATATAATAAAATGAAGAGTTTTATATATGGTCTTAGGTATAACAAATAATGGAATATTTGGGATGAACTAAGAGTAAAAAAACTGCCCAAAATGTGAACAGAGACTAATTACAACTTGAACTCCTTCAATACCTCTTCAAGTCTACTACCAACTCCCAAATTGAAATCCAACTTAAATTCCCAAATAAACTTCGACTAAACTTCCCAATTGGACTTGAAATAGAATTTTTATGTAGTGTTCTAAATAGGATTCAGGTCCCACTCTAATTCTAACAGTTATAGATATAGGTAAATTACAAAAATAGATGTAGGTTCTTGGTTGTACATGAGGTTTGGAGTGTGTGAGAAAACATCATGTGACGGTAACGATTTTTGATTGTGAAACTCTTGTGGTTTTTACTGTGATTTTTATCCTATTATGAAGTTTTCAATGTGAATTCTAAGGGTCTGTTTGATTAGGGGTGTCCAAAATATCCGAACCGAACCGAACCGAACCGAGCGGTTCTTCATAAGTTAAAGACCCGAATGGGTACCCGAATCGAGAACCGAAAGGTTTGGGTCGGGTCTTGGGTCTCGACCAAGAACCGAAGAACCGAATGAGACCCGAAACTAAATAATTTTTTTATATTTTTTTATTGAATTAATTAAATTATTTTATTTTTTCTAATATTTTACATTGGTGAAAGATTAATAAATCAAGATTTGAATTTTTATCTGAGGTTGCAAGGGATGTTCTTGTCATTCATGTATCTACAGTTGCTTCTGAGTCAGCATTTAGTACTGGAGGGCGCATTCTTGATCCATTTAGGAGTTCTTTAACTCCTAAAACAGTTGAAACCTTAATTTGTACACAAAACTGGCTAAGAAAATATTCTAGACTCTTGAAAGTTTCCCAAGATGGAATTTGCATTGAAGAAATAGAGTTCTATGATGGCATTGAGACATGTAACAGATATATATTATATTTTTTTTATCAAATCTTATTAGTTGAATATTTTTTAGTTTATTTGTTTGTTAATTGTGCTTTTTCAATTCTTGTAGAGTTTTTTGTCATGACAAGTCAAGCAGTAGCAGTTGATGATTAAATCAAATAGTTGGTAAGTATTAATATCTACTTTTTGGTATTTGTATGCATTGAATTAATGTTATTCGACAGCTAGTTATTTTTATATTTTTTGAATTTGGTTACGTTAATTTGTAAAAGTTACAAATGAAATGTCATTAGTTATATTTATTTACGTGTTGTTGTAAACGTTAAAAAATTTAATTATGGTACAGAACCGAACGGAACCGAACGGAACCCGAACGGTTCCATAATTATATTTGGACCCGACGGGTCCATTTATTAAATACCCGAAAATTCTGGAACCGAGCAGAACCGAACCAACCCACAGACACCCCTATGTTTGATTGCAAGAATGAAATTTGGGTGAAAAGAAAATGAATTTTAGGGAATTGAATTGCCTAGAACTTGTTTTACTTAGAATTGTCAATTAATTATGTTTGATTGGTGAAATTTTTCACTTGAAAAATGTTGAAAATTTGGATCTTTTGGTATTCGTTTGACTTCATTTTCCATGGAAATTGTCTGTTAAAGTGATTTTTTTTACAATTGGGGATAGAATTTGTTTCCATTGCCAAAAAAAAAAACCTAAAAAACCATTTTCCCACGAAAGTGGTGGGAAAACAAATTCATTGAAAATGTGGGAAAAGGGGTCATGTGGGGGTAGGATGGAAAATCATTTGCCAAGAAAACTTTGCCTATCGAACAAGCAAAAAGCTGGAAATGGAAAACAAATTCTTAGTTCCATGAAAAAAGGCTATCAAACTGGGCATAATATTCATTTTACTGTTTTTATTCTCTATTCATATTTCAGGAGGATCTTGTGAAGTAAATACGGAAAGTACTACATATATATTGGTATCGGAGCATCAAGTTCCTTGGGTCATTGAAGTTTGAAGTATTATCAAACTAGGGACGCGGGTTAAGAGAAATTCTAGTTGTGGCAAAGTAGAGAACACAATTAAGACATCAATCTAGGACTCGGGGACGGAACCAGAAAGATACATTAGGCTGGGTTAAATTTAATTTTTTTCAATAAACTTATATCATAAAAGATGCTTTAAACCACGGTAAAACAAGAATCGAACCTAAAATCGGGCAAAATCATGCATGGTTAATTGATTATGACTAAACTGCTCAAAACCCATTGAACCGACCGATTCAACTGTAAATCGGTGAACTAGTCGTACTTTGGTGGTTTTCTCAATTTTTTTTCTTTTTTTAGTTTAAAAAATTTTAACTTCATGAATGAGCCTCATAAATTACAATTCAAAGGCACATAGAAAACTATTGGATGACAAGCTCATTTTATAGACGCACTTCTCTAACATGGTTTCATAAACTTTCAATATGAGATAGTGTCTTTTATAGGTGCTCTTCTCTTCAATGGTTTCATAAACTTCCAATGTGGGATAATGGCATAACAAAAAAAATGTTAAAATGCCCATCAAAATCATTTTTCAAATGTATGTCTAATTGACTAATTTGATTTTGAATCTCAACTAATTAAATTGTAATATTTACTTTCATCCTTTCATTTATTTAATTTTCAAATTTAACTTAAATCGCTCTTAATTATTAGTATATTAATATTAGTTATCATTTTCTATAAGTGTAAACTATTTTAATTTAACAAAGTAAACCATTTTAACATATTGATTTTTAGTTTTTGAAGTATCGAGACTAATTGTAGGATAATAAATCTAATTAAGAAAGATAGATTTACTTTGAATTATTAATATGAAAATTAAAAAAATATATATAGTTTTCATAGTATTTTATTATTTTTGTATGTATTTATTGCATTCGGTTTGATCCCGGTTCGACATTGGTTGAACATTTTAACCATTCACTTTTCCCGGGTCGATGACCAGGTCGATTTTTAAAACATTGGTCATAATATATTTTTGAATACTCGTAACATAGTTCTAACAAATATATTTTTAAACTAATAAAATTAAATATAGAGCATATTACTTATTTTGATAATAACGTCATTTCAGAAGCAAATTCATGGTGAAAAATTAAAAGAGGAAATTACATAAAATCAGATTTTTAAAATTTCAATTTCAAATTTCATATATAAACTTTAATTATACAAAAATCAGATATTTTCCCAAACCCTAAAAATTATAATTACCCAAAAATCAGGTTGTATCTCTCTATCGCCTCTCTCTCTCTCTCTCTCTTCTTCCTGCCACCGTCATCATCGAAGAACTCGCAAGGCCGGTCGAGTGATGACATCGGAGACATGGGATCTTCGGCGTTGAGGTGCAATATCAGAGGCGAAGCCGTCGCTTCACACATCTATAGCATGGTACCTCTACTCACGGATGCGTAGCTCTGAGCAACGACGTGCTGTGTCTCTTCACAGGTGCTGTCACAAATCGCGGCATTCAATTGGGTGGTTGCTCCGACAATTTTTGTAATGATTTTTCTTGTACCCAAAGATTGGTGGTTTTGTAGTGATTTTGCTGCATGTTTGTGGTGGTTTTTGAGGTGGTGGTTCGGTGGTGTTAGTGTGTGGTGGTAGTGGCGACGAGTTTTGTGGAATTTTGGTAGGGATGATGGTTGTGGTGTAGTATAGATGGATATAGGGGGGATGGCGATGGAGGCGGCGGTGGTGGCGATGGAGGCGACGATGGTGTCATATATGCGTAGTGGTGGTGTGCTATGTGCGCGGTGGTGGTACGCAGTGGTTGGCTGCGGTGATGGTGCGGTGCTATGTGACTGATAATTTTAAATCTGATTTTTTTGTGGTGATTGGGTAGAGGTGATAGGGACTGATAACGTTGGCTGTGGTGCTGGTGAGGTGTTGGTGGCAATGGATCGTCGAGGTGGTGATGGATTTGGCGCGACGACGTGGTGGTGTTTTTGTGCGATGTGTTGATCTGTTTGATATGGTGTTGCCATCGAGAAGAGGTGGTGGTGGTTCTAGCGGCGATAATGGCGGTGGTGCTGTCGGAGGGAGTGATGAGGAGATTGTCACAAGTTTTGGTGGTGGGCACAGATTATTTGGTCGTTTGTGACCATTAAATTGGTTAGTTTGTGGCCGATAAACAATATGTGATCAATGAAAAAATATAAATTTTGACGAAAAATAATGTGTTACCCAAAAGATTGTTAATTTGACAATTTGTGACTACCTCTAAATTGTGACTTATATTATTTTTGATTTGTGACCGAATAAGTTGTGACGTATAAATTTTTTTATTTGTGACCGGCGAACAAATTGTGACATAAAGTTTCGGAATTGTGATCGTGTAATAATTTGTGACGTATAAATTTTTTGATTTGTGATCGTAAAATAATTTGTCTTATAAAATTTTTGATTTGTGATCGATAAACAAATTGACACATAAATTTTTTGAATTGTGACCGTAAAATAATTTGTGACATTTCAATTTTTTATTTGTGACCAATAAACAAATTGTGACCTAAATAATTAGTGACATGTAAAATTTGTGATTTGTAACCTATTATATAGAATTTGTAACTAGATTATATGGAATTATAACCTTAATATATTTAATTAATAAAATTTAAAAAAAAAATCTGAGATTTGAAATTTTAAACTTTATATCTTAAATTTGGTGGATTTATTTCTTAGTTATCTATGTAGACGACGATGCATGATCCGGTGTGGCAAAAAGCAGAGCTCAACGTCATATGACACTCCATTAGTGGTGTTGAAGAAGTTTTGGGTCTATTGGTTCGATTTTACACTTTGAGAGTTTATGTTTTTCGTATTATAGTTGTAATAATCATTTGTTTAGTACATTTTAAACTCTACAAATGGTATCAAGGTTTAGGCTAGTGGTATAAAGTGTTAAGACAACTTGAATATCGGATTGGAAGTCGAAGGGGTTGGGGTTTGGTTGAAAACTAGAAAACCTGAATCTTTAAACTTATTTTCCGGCAAAACTACACACCTAGTGGAACAACGACGATAACCACCAGACTTTAGACGACAAGAAGAAGCTTCAAGGTACTGTGCATGAGACACACACATCTACAGTGGAGGCGGCGCGTGTACAAAGGCCGCGCGTGGAGGCACGTGAAGAGAAATTGGCAAGAGATGAAAAAATATAGTTTGTTCCTTGAGATATTTCTGGCTTCCTACTGGTGTTAGATTTCAGTTCGGTACACTATAGAAGCGGATACAGCTTCGAGCGGAAAGGTGAAGCGGAAAAAGCTTTTTCGTTGGAGCCTCAATCGTATTTCCTATGGTTACAACAGCTGTTGGATAACTTAGGGCAGTTAGTGGAGGCCCTAGATCGATAAAGACTCGCATCTTTCCTTAAAATATGAACCATCATATTGGTTCGCTTGGTTTGCGCATTCTAACACCCTCTTAAATTTACAATTGATATATTATTATTTGTTGTCATAATTTTATTTGACTTTTGTGATATTGTCTATGTTTTATTTGTTATGATATCATCGCTCATTTTATTTGGAAAAGTAATTTATACTTAAATTGGTTTGAACTTGCATTTGTGCGTGGATAAATTGGTTAAGTAAAACTTTTTCGAAAAACATTATTTTGCTACCATGGCCTCTCTAATTGAATTGGCGCAACTTAATGGTAAGGGAGATTATTCCATTTAAAAGCAAAAAATTGAAGGCTATTTTAATCCAACAAAAACTTTCTAAAACTCTTGACAACCCGAAAAAATATCTTGATGCATTAAAAGCTAAATCGGATGAAATTATTGAGATGAATGAAATTGCACATAGTTTAATTATATTGCATTTATCCGATGATGTGTTAGGACAAGTTGAACAACATAAGACTACCAAAGAGTTGTAGGAAACACTAGACAAGCTAATTCTTCTACTAGGGCAAATATTCCTCTAAGGTCGGCTCGGGTTCGGATGACGAGATTTGTATGATGTTGGAGCTTATTTCCCGAACATTTGTAATATACACTCTCTAGCAGTTGATTGATCTCCACGTACTACCCCCCACACCATTACTCGTAGGGAACTTCATAGCAAGTTGGAAAGTAGAATAATAGCTCTGATCTTGTTGAGTAATGGCCTTCCCAAAATGGCATTGTAAGCCATTAAAGCACGGACTACCTGGTATGACGTGATTCCAATCACCTACTTTTGATTCGATCCCAATGTAAGGGGAAGATTGACGACTCCCCTCGGAATGATTGTATTTTCTCCAAATCCTTGAAATGGGGTTTTAACGGCTTTGAGCTATTCGGCCGAAATCCCTATCCTAGAGCATACCTCATGAGAGAGTATGTTGGCTGCACTCCCCATTGTCAACCAAAACTATCTTCACTTCAAACTTGGTTATGGTCGCTAATATGACCAAAACATCATTCTATGGATGTGATAAGCCCTCCAAATCCCGTGACCCCAATGTGATTTCTTCCATGTCATCAGGAATTTGCCTTGAGCTCGGGGTATACTGCTAGGCCTACTACTTATGTCCACTGTTCGAGTCTCTTGCTGTTATACTCCTGACAATAATGTTAATGGTTCTCGCTGTAGGCTTGTCATTTCCTCTTCCTTCGGACCTTTCCTTTTGTCTCGATCGTTCTTCGGGCACTTGTCATGATGACATATGAACTTAAAATCCCCTTTTTATTAGAGCATCAATCTCTCTCTGGAGAGCTTTGCAGTTCTCCATTGCGTGCCCATGATCCCGATGATAATCATAATACTTACTCATGTCTCGAGTATTAGGAGGGGACTACATCTTTGAGGCCATTTGAGCTCCTTTATATCCTTGATCTCCATTGTGTCTTCTACCTCTACTTGTTCCTGTTAAATTTCGGACAATGATTAAAATCATGTTGTCTTTTGTGTTCGAGCTTCTCCGAGGTCGGATGAGGATTTCTCCTCGGGTTCAACGTTTTCTCCATATTAATATATTTTTCTAATCGGGTAAGCAGCTCAGTCACGGACTTCAACAGATTTTTTTATAGAGACATCTTGAAGGTCTCGCATCTTATGGCATACGTGAGTGTGGAGATTGTTGCTATTATGTGAAGGTTGGGTATCTGAAGTCTTTCCTTATTGAACATTGTCATGAAGTTACACATGGATTCATTTGGTTCTTGCCTGAGTTACATGAGGAAAGTGGCTGTTTTTTTGATTCGTTTGAACTTGTCAACCAAGTCAGAGAATGAAGTAATGGAATTGGGCTCTAGCTTAGAAAACCAATCCCTAGCAGTGTTAGTCAAAGTTTGTGGAAATGCTTTACACATCACGGGGATCTGGTGCCACATACAGATTCATGACATTCGTATATACATTGAGATGGTTGATAAGGTCAATTGACCCATCATACTCCTTCATGCGGGGGAGTTTGAACTTGTCTCAGAGCGGATAGCAAAGCATTTTCAGTGTGAAATAAGTGTTAGGGGTAAACCCTATCATCCCTTGGTTGTTCTTTTGCATTCCATTCGTGATTCCATCTTGTATGAGCCTGGCTAGTTCGTTTGAGTACATGGTAACCAACCTCGAGGCTAAGGCCTCTGGGGGAATACCCAATGCCCCGGATCCACCATTGTCATGGGCTTCACGAGTTCGAGTGACAATCATGAACCCTCCTAATTGTCCTACTATTTGTGCCGACGGGTGCACCTGCAGGGGATGAGCATTTCTCTGGCTTAGTAATTGAGTCAGTGTTGCAACTTGTAGACGAAGTTCTTCGAAGACACCTATGGTTAGGGAGTTGGCATTGTCGATGATTTTTCTTGATGAGCTAGGGACACCGCAACATGGGGTGCGTCTGGTACGGATGAACTTGCTAGAGGAAGACCTGAACGTGTGTTGACCATGGCTTTTGGTAGCGTTTTTCACAGACGGCGCCAATGATGCTACAAAAAATCGCATATGTTGATTTTCGAGCGGACGATTGGGAATGAGTACGAACGAGATCTTCCGATAGTTGAAACAAAAGCGTCGAGGTATGTTATCGTCGTTCCTCCGGTGCTTAAGTCAGAGAGAGAGTTTATGAAAAAATATGTGCTGAAAATTATGTAAAACATACCTTGATAATAAGTTGTAGTGTTGTATTTATAGAGGTAAGTAGTACATTTCTGCCAGTATTACATTGTTGAAGTCCCTAGGAGTTCTACCATGCTTAGAAGTTGCAACTTGATTGGTTTTGTATGACCCAAGTGTTTGGATTAAGATAAAACTCTAGTGGTAGAGTCCTTTCAAGATGAGGTAGCATATTAACAACAAGACTTAAATGTTTTGGAAAGTCGTAACTTCGAGGAGGTCCTTAGCTGATGGGAAAAATACCATCCTCGAGGAGGAAACCAAGGATGCTTGCTCGAGGAGGTCCCACGTTCGTGGTTAGATGGGAACCTTGGGCTGCCATGTGCTCGAGATATGTACATATTGGGATTATCATGTATATAGGATTACATGCTGATGTATATCAAGAAAGCACGCAATAGTAACTATTTTTGTGTTTTTAATAGGATAAATGAGCAAAATTTTTCAATTCCAGCCAAAGTTCTAAAAGTAGTTTGGGGAAGAAATAGTCGCTACTAGAAAATACCGGACAAATCATGAGTTTCAGATTTACCTTTAATTAATATCATAGAATTTATAGTCGTTCTAATCTGGGGAAAAAATTCGACTGCATAATGGTATGCCTGTGGAACTATCACAAGTATCTTGACTTGAGGTGAGTCAGTGCTTCTGTTTGTGGGACGAATTCTCAAAAGAACTATGAAAGAGGTGGATGGAGAGGGAGGTTGGGATGGGCTATAGCCTAACCCTGCCCTAGCCCATAAGCAAATTGGCTTGTAAAAATGAAAAACTTAGTCCATATTTATGGTGAAAATCAAAATGAATAAAAATTTAGTCCAGCAGAAAAAATAATTTTAGTCTAGTGGAAATTACACTAAACCAGGTGTTTAGTTTTATGTTTTTGAAAATCGGGTTTATACTTTATTTAATCAAAAATCAGGTTTTAATTTTACAATTAATATTAATAATGATATTTTAAATTCAATTAATATATATACCCACCCCTACCCCCAAATTTCAATACAATCTATCCAAACCCTAAATCTATCCATCTCTCTCCACCCTCCAATTTCTCTCCACAACCCCGCCTCCTCCCACCACCACCGACTGCCGCCTCCACCACCGTCGGCGACTCATCCACAACCACCGTCCGCCGCATCTTCCCCTTCTCTCCTCCCTCCCTTCTCCTCACTGCCAGTGTCGCGAACCACCCCACCGCTTGCCGCATCCTCCCTCCTTGCTCCTTCCTGTCGGCGTCGCGACGCTGCCGTTCGCCGCCTGCACACCTGCTTCGTTCGTTCGCACCGCCTCCACACCTGCTTCTCCCCTCTTCTATTTCTCACCACCCCCGTCCGCCACCGCTTCATCCAGTTCATCTATGGGATCACTCCAGTAAGTTCATCATCTCCGTTCGTTTCCATCCCTCTCTCTCCCATTCGTCTTCTCTCTCTCTCACCGTTTTCTCTCTCCCAGGTTTTGCAGATCTGTTTTTGGGGTAGGGTGCGGCGGTGGTAGGTTGGCAGTGAGTGATGTGCGTGGAATGATTGTCGGTTTTGCTGTGTGTGCGGATGGTAGTGGGTGCGTGCGTGTTGGCGGTGGTGGTTTTGGAGGTGGTGACTGGTGCAGGGAAGTTGTAGTGTGGCCGATCTGTGGCGAGGGTTGGCTGTGTGTGCGTGTTGGTGGTGGTAGTGGGTGCGTGCGTGTTGGCGGTGGTTTTAGAGGCGGATATGTGGGTGTGGGGCAGATATGTGGGTGTGTGTTGGTGGTTGGGCTGATCTGTGGTGTTGGTTGGTGTTATTGTTGGTGGATGGTTGCGACAGTGGCGAAGAGGGCATGTGACCAACTATTTGGTCGTTTCGTGACCAAGTATTGGTGGTGGATACGGATCAGGGACTGGTGCTTGGATGTATGTGACCTACTATGCAATTCTGTGTGACCCACTATTAAATCGTGACCCTTAAAATTCGATAATATGTTACCTATAGTTTTGTTTTTCAGTGACCAATAAAGTTAATAAATATGATATGTGACTAACAAATTTGGAAATATATGACCTCTGTTATCTATAATTTTTTTTAACTTGTGACTAAATTAAAAATTTGTGACCTATACTAATTTTAACTTGTGACTAAATTAAAAATCTGTGACACATACTAAATGTGACTGACAAATTTTAAAAATATGTGACCTATACTAGTCGGAATCTGACCAGTCGTCGGAATTAAGTGGCGGAGGAACGATCACCGGAGTGGTTGTCGAAGTAGTCGCCGTCGCCGGAACAGTGGGGCTGGATGTGGTGGATATGGGGTGGGTTAATTATATTATATTATAGTTAAATATTTAATTTAATATAATTGTAAAATATAATTAATTAATTTTTGAAAAACTTGATTTTTGCAAATTTAAAACTTGGGACCTAATTTGTGATTTTGGGAAAGAAAAAGTCTGATCCATGCATTTTTCCCTTTGGTCTAACTAACTTCATTTCCAACCCAAGTCCAATATTCAATTATTCAAATTTAGTTTAAGACTCTACAATAATTACATATTTATTTTATTCATATTCATGATACACAAATAACTCATTACTAAATTAGACATTTTATTTCACACACATATATAACTAAGTTTAAAGAGTTCACTTATAATCAAATTGGTTTATTATATAACAAATAATCTTTATTGATTAAAGATAAATGACTTATTTGAACAATATGAAATGTCATGTGTTTGACTAAGCTTAAAAGTTATTAAATTTTTTCTAATGTATTTTTTCATATATTACTTATTTATACTTGTGAATTAAAAATTTTATATATTTCGATCATGAAATGGATATTATTATCAAAATAAGTAATATGTTCTATATTTAATTTTATTAGTTAAAAATTTATTTGTTAGAACTTTGTTATGAGTGTCCAAAAATATATCCCGACTCACATTATTATGAATGTCATGAATTTAACATTTTAAAACTAAATCTCGGGTGATATAGAGTATCTTTTATGGTATAAGTTTATTGGGAAAAAATTAAATTTCAGCCACCCTAACATTTCTTTCTGACTCCGCCCTATGTAGGCTTCAGTGCGTCGTTAAAGGCGATGCATTTGGTTGGAACAAGGATCCTATCTATCTTATGATGAAGAGAGGGAAGGAGGGAGAATTTACTTTGAGAAAAGTCCTTTTGAACTCTACTAATGCTAATGAAAAACAAAGATTTGAGATATCAGGGAAGTTGATGAAGTCGGAATCAACTGATCCAAACATTTATTTTGGTTTATATGAAGCGTGGGAAGTGGAAAGGAGGCCTGCAAATTCACCTTGCATTTGTAGAGAAGCATAAGGGCAAATGAAATTTCTCCTTACCAATTAACTTTCTATTTTGGAAACTTAATTAATTATTCTCCCACATAATGGCAAAAAATTATAGGGTTCTAATTAATAGCATGCAAGAATTCATCTTCACTGATATGTAAGTTGTTGCTTGACAGTTTGCATAATTAGCCAGATTTGTTGCCTGAAAAGAGATGATTGGAGCTGGTGGTGTTATTTTATTATTCTTATGAGGCTTTTTTTTTTTAAAAAATTTAGGGTGTATCTGGTTACTATTGAAATGTTAATTTCAACCGTAGCCAAGGAAAAATTTTACCGTTGCTTTTCAATATTTTCCATAACCATCTGACGCCATAGCCGCAATATTGGACCATTCTATGACATAATGACCTTTTTGCCCTTCATACTATTCAATATCCTAAAGGATGTGGGCTTCTTCGGTAATTTCATTTTCCAATGGTCCAATATTGCGGCTATGGGACTGATTTTCTGCCTCCAACAACGGTCACAATTTTGCTTAAAATTTCCTGAGAAGCTCTACCAGACAGGACCTTAATTCTTTCTTAAGCTGTTCAAGTTGCATTAGCTATTGTATTTAAGGCTGCCATTCGAATATTCACTCATGAATATAATTGATAAAAGCAACAAGAAAGCGACCACTATTGCTTTTTGTTCTTCCTAGAAAGACGTCATCTCGAACCCGATTCTTTCTCTATGTTGTCGCTGGCCGGCCATGGTTTACCCATGAGCATGCAAAGCTAGAATAAACTCATTATAAGATGCATTAAAGGGCTTTTGGTAACACGAAAATACAAAAATCCTTATATTTAGAACCAAGACCTTTAGCCAGTTGAAAAACATTGCTGGTCTTGATACTGTATTGGTTTCTCTAGAGCAGCTAGATATCATCACTGTTTTGGAAATTGGTCTAAGCAATAAGGCTTCATAGCTTTCCTCTTTGAAAAGAAAAGTTCTAACATCTGAAAGCTTACTTTAATTCTCATTCTAGAGGGCACTGCAAAAAAAAAAGCATCGTTCTTCTTACAACCTCCCCTATCAATTCAAATTTTGATAAACAATGTCGACCTTTAACTTTGTGGCTAAATGCGACACATGGAAGAACAAACAACAGACCGTATAAGTTTATGAATGCCAAAAGCGAAGAATGGTTCAAATGTAATATGGCATCTGATACTAAAAAAGCTCAAATCCATAAACAGAATCTCGACAAGTTGTACCATCGTTATGGAAATCGTTGAAACAGTTTGAAATATTATATTTCACCAATACACGTATCCTCAATAAAAAATAAAAAAAAGTTATATGATCGACTGTAACCTGGTGCATTCTTGAACTGAAAGAAGAAGGAAAACATGCTGCATTTCTTCAGGGTGCTGCTGCTAAAAGTTCCATTTTATAAATTGACATACAAGAATCTAATGCGTTCCTCAATAACACGACTCATCCCAATGGAAAAGAGAACCCTACCAGTTTTTATGATACATCAAAATCATGTCTTCACCAGCACTGACACCATTCCTATCATTACCATAGATCTATGGGCCTTGGGTCCTCATTATTCTTACAGAGACTTTCTCCTGCACGCAGGAGTGCAGGGTTCAATGGGAACCCAAAACAGCTACAAATTGTTTGCGAATCTCTCAATTACTCTGGCAGAAGAAAACTGCTTGTGGTATTGGACTCAGTAGTTACAAACTTAACTTGGTAACCTTAGGAATCTCTCTCAGAGTTGTGTGTGGTAATTTTCTGGCTTATACCATAATGAGAAATCAATTCCTTCGTTCTTCAATTTCTCTGTTGCTGGGCCCATTCTCTCGAGAAGCTGCATAATTATTCCATATTGGTAAACTGTGGATCTTATGCACCAACAATCTGGTTTGGAAAAGCAAGAAGTACATGCTAAAAGGAGTTTATTGGACAAATTTATTTTCTTAAGGGATCATCTTAGTTTGTTAAGGAGATGTAGAAGGAAAATGGACTTAGGAATCAAAATTTAATTATCAAAATGATGAATGTTCATTAATAATTGAGATAAATCATTATCTTTTCCTTTTATTCATGGGAAAGGAGAAGGTTAAAAAAAAAAAAGGAAAACAGAGATGACTTTCAGATGCAGAAGTAGATGTGGAAAATAATATGTACAGGAGCGCAGAAATAGAAGTCAGCAGATCAAACTAAAGAAGAAACTAACCTTGGCATGAAGCACACCATTGGATACCAAGACAGATCTATCAAATACACTAAATTTTGCCCCATCCATGCAAGAAACTGTTCCCCCAGCCTCTTCAACTATCTGCTTCAAAGCGTGAGATTAGATAAAGAAATTACTGCAAAAGAGTAGTCCCTGAACATAATTTCATAAATAGGATGTAGAAGAACCTCATACAATCTCTGAAGTGCCCATCTTTATCTCCAATAGTGTAGGAATTACTTCAATTAAGCAGAAACTAAGCAAAGAGTAAACAAAAGCAATGCTCTAGATCATCCCTCTTTAATTTGAGACATCTTTTACATTATGCAAGGGATAAGCTCAGAAAGAATACTGCCACTTATAAGGTACGCTTCTCATGATGAAATACAAAACCATATTAAAAGCACAAGCTGTTGAAATTCAAAGAGGAACCCAAGAAACTGACAAGGGGTGTCTGTCGCTAACACAAATGATCTATCATCAAGTGAGGTAGTTTCTTGACAAGTTGGAGAGAAGCAATTGAAAAAAGCCTTACCTTTCAAAATTATATAAAGCAAGCCTCTTTTTGTCATAATCGATTATCCCTTTGTATTCGTCTCTTTCCTCACCTCCACCTTGTATCCCATTCTCCACTTCCACTTCCACCTCCACGGTCACTGTCCTTACCTAGACCCCTGCCTGCCTTCTCCCTCCCTCACTCCCTCCCCCTGTACACTCACCCCTCCCACCCATCAAACATCATGTTGTGCATCACATATTTCTACAACTATTCCACATAGTTCAAGTCCACCATGTGAAGCATGTGCAAGGGACTGGAGTGTACATGAAAATTATATTTAGTGGGGAAATTGCAGCCACCAGTCTCCATTCTGTCGGTCGATTGGAACTTGGTCCCCATTCTAAATTTTTTGGCAAACTGGCCCCCAAACTTGTATTATTGTAAGGATGTGTGTACCAAGAAATTAGAATTGAGATCTAAGTGTCCATCAACCCATAGAATGAGACTCATGAGTGTTTTCCCCATTAACACTGGAGGACAAGAAATTACCAAAACACCGGCAGCCATATCCCATGGTTTAAGACGATACTCCCAGTAGGCTTCAACAATTCCCAGAGCTACATGGCACATGTCCACTGCAGCAGCACCAAGCCTTCTCACGCCCTACACATACACATGCCAAAGGAGAGAGGCAGGGAAGTGAAAGGAATTCATCACAGAAAGTCTTTTTATCCAGTATTGATGAACATAAACCATAAAGCCTCTGTAAATTTACAAAAATTAAAATAAACCATGTAGAAATGAGAAAAAAAAAAAAAAAAAGATTACCTGACTGATGTCAGTGAATTCCTTGAATAATTCAATATTGGTAGCCCATGCATCATTAAATAAACCATAAAGAAACGGGAAAAAATTTTACCCGACTGATGTCAGTGAATTCCTTGAATAACTCTATATTGGTAGCCCATGCATCATCATGTTCATACCCAAACCCAGTAACCAGAAGTGATCGTTCCACCTAATAGAAATACAACAAATGAAAAGAAAAATGTAAAAACCTCTTAACACTACCCCCAAAAAATGGAAAGATGGTTTGGAAGATAGAGTTGCACGGATACAGACATGACATGACATGGATATAGCAACTATTGAATGTCTAAAAAGTAGGAAGCTGACACGCCATTTAAATGCTTGGACTCAGGTACGGATAATGGGTACGGGTACATATCTAAGTATCAGATTTTATTTTCTAAAATGTAGAATACTGGGACATGACTAAAAAGAGTCCAAATCTTGCACACGAATACAAGGATACGTCTTTCAAACTTCAATTTTTTCTCCAGAAATAAGTTCAGCATTGACCATATTGGGCGTAATCTAGTAAACCCCAACTCTACTGCCCAAACTAACAAGCCCGTGTATTTCTACCTAATAAAACATCTAATGGGATTCGTGAAAATAACAAAAGCCCACATCCACTACAGCCTTATCAAAACTATGATATATTAAAAAATTTAACCCCCTTTTCAATTCACTCGCATCCACTGGACCTTCTTCATCTTCTCAATTGGTCTTTGTTTGTCTAACCAATCTTCCAACAGCCATGGTATTATTACTCCTCACTTTGTAGTTAATATAATTTTGCAGGAAATGGAATTTAATCTCTAAATTTTTTCTCTCCCTTCTCTCTTATGGGAGACACGCACGGCCACTCAACCATCTTCCGTCCGAACCTCCAGACCCACCCATCTCCGGCGACGGAACAGTGATGCCAGCCCCTCACCCACCCTAGTCTGGCCTCGCGCCAGTGTCGCTGCCGTTCCAAAATCCAATGGGCAGACTATTCCTCACCATTAGTACAAACTCCAAAACGACAATTAATGTATAATGAAGCACTAATATTTAAGAACTGAGTAAAATAATAAGAGTTAAGGAGTAAAAACATCCACTCAAAGTAAGCCATTCTATAATCATATTACATGATGACTCACCTTATCCGTTTGACTCACGTGAATCTTTTCACCATTACAAGTTGCACCTTTGCCTGGAATATTATGAAGTGATGTATATCAAAGACACAGCTAAATAACAATTACAGGAGTCCTGAGAATAGATGCCTCCTACCTGCAGCTGCAGAAAAAGTGCGAGTATTCCAACACTTGGGTCCACCGACAAACTCTACCTACAGATGCACGAGACATTGTCAACCTCATGTTCATGGTAAAGAAACACACGAGAACAAATATCAAGATGACAATATTGTCCCTACAATGTTCTCAAAAATGAAGTTGTGTTCAAACAAATAAGTTTATTACAATGACTTTTTTAATCTCCTACTTGCAGTTTTAAACATTTAGACTAGAAAATATTCACAATAATATGACTTGCGTTCTCATAAGAAAAACACAGGAGAGAGATGTCTACTGGGGCTAATAAGAAAATGGCTAGAGCCTAGAAACATGAAATTCTGAAAAGGTCGCCATTTTAATGATTCATCAGTTACCACTGTAGCAGCAGCTGGTTTTCCTCTGAAAAGCACACCCACGGAGACAGCAAAGCTAGGATAACAATGTGCAAAGTTTGTGGTCCCATCTGCATCGATATAAATAAGGAAACCATGCTCAAAACCTTATAGATCAAGACGAAGCTGTTGCAATGTAAAGAAACATGCAGACAACCACAATTCATGTGTATATCTGCATCCTGATAGTGTAGGCAACAACATAGCATCAACAAGAGAGAAAATATTGAATCTTATAGCCCCTTAAAGAACAAGCTATGTCTGATCCTATATAGGTAACATGTAGCAGCCTTTTCACCAATACAAGTTAACACCAGCTCCTTAATTCATAAAGATTGGGTGATACGACAATAACTCCTGTGACTGCTAATCCTATTCAGTCAAACAATTACCATTAAATTGTCACTTTTCAATGCTATGGCCTGGTTCAACAAGAGGTTAATGCCAATTGGAAGACAATTTCTTGATGCCACGTTAAGCTCCTTTACAGATACAAGCATGGCTTCCAAGTATTTGAATTCTTAGTCGAAACTAGATAATTTTAATGAAGATATTTACTGGGTTACTACAAGCCATTACAGTTTTGAGTTTTCTTAAGTAATGCCACTAATCAGTTTCATAGTTCATTTAAAGCTCCACATCAAATTTCCTCCAGGACCTAAGAAATTAATAGACATATCATAGACATGGTCTCCAAGACAAGCAAAAGGTTTTTTTGACCCAAACCTAAGGGATCAATGCACCAAAGATAGTCAGAAGATGAGTCCCCAATGATTCCTCCCTCCTCCCCGAGAATGAGGTGATCTTGGAAGTTCTTTCGGATGACATCCAGAATAGCAGACTCGCTCATTCTATCTGTGCTGCAATAATTCAATATTGATAAAAAATACGAATAAGCAATAAATAGTCACTGTGAAAACAACAAGAAAGATTCAACAGAACAAAATTAGTTGACTTCAAAACAGGGATCAATAAAGATAAACGTAAATATGTTTATATTGACGGAGAGCAATTTAAAGGTAGTGTCTCAATGGCAGTCTAAAAAATTGACAACAATGACAAGATTTATGGATAAGTACTCTGTGACCAGATCAGTTTGTCCTTCCTTATAGACAATATTTCGAGGCTTATTCACTGCATCCATCACAACCTGAATGAAATATAAAATTACAACGTGAAAGGAAATAAGGATCTGCAAATATCAAAAATGAAAAAATATCATGTGAAAAGTATATTGCATAAAAAAATAAAAAAAATAAACTTAAAAAACCCTGTGAGAAGAATGTATAATAAGAAAATAAAACAGCGAAGCAATTAAGTATTCTTATTTTCCAGCTATTTTGCAGCAGCTAAGAGGATAATGAAGTCTCTTCACACGAAGGAAACTAGCTAATCCAAAGTAAATTCAAAGTATGAACATTACATAACTAAACCCTAAAATTAAGAAAGTCGGAATTCAAATCCAAATTTTACATTCAAGTGGCCTGTCCATTACCTTTTGAATCTGTATCACAGTCAAAAACAATTTAACCAAATATAAAATTGTTGAAAAACAATCAGCCTCTCTATTGGATAGGATGCATGCAGCAAAAGTGACAGCAGTAAATTGACTCCAAATTTTCATGCCCAAGAAGATGCTGGATCTTAATCAGTTGACTAGGCAGTAAGTTAGTTGTGATTTATGTTCTTAGTTGGCTTCTTCATTTAAGAATAGACAAAATAGACAAGCGTACAACAACATCAACAGACATGTTCATATAAATGTATTTTGCTAGGTGTTTCTCTATGAACTAAGGAATAGGTTGGTAGTGCCTCGTATTAAAGGAATAAATAAATTAGGATGGCATGCAGTATATACATGGGCTCAAAACCCAATAGCTTAAACTTTCGGGAGAAGTTGGATTCTATGCATCGGTAAGATGATCTAGACATGTTTGGTGGACTCCCCACCGTAAAGGCTTGTGTTTAACAAGTAATGTTGTGGGAAATGAATATGGGGTTGACTTTCCTTTGGAAATGCCAGTCATATGACGTGTTAATTTGATTCTTAATTGGACAGAATGCACAACTTCCAAGGTTTGTAGATATCCCCTAGATAGATTGATAACATGATCACCAACCAGAAAGGTACTACCTTTGATAGATATGGTGCCACCACCAACGTCCTACCATATGTTCACGAGTTCCTTGAAGAATCAAGGAAAATTTATATTAAGCACCACCAAACACACACTGTTGGTGTGCTTGTGTCTAATTCAAGTTGCATTCCCTGGTCATTCAAGAGCCTTATTTCTTGTAGTTTCATTTGTTTAGAAGGAAACTATAAATCAAATACTAGACCCTGCAGCATACACTACTATTTAGTTTTTGGCCTTAAAATTCCAAATAGATCAAAGGTAACATAGCTCTGAACCACTATTAATCAAAACATTTTTTAAACTTAAGCAAGATACTCATTCTATTTCAACAAATACTGCTCTTAATGTTTCTTTCACTAGATATAGTTTAAGGTGGTACATTGCAGATGCATCTAGATTGCTCAGATAGCTAGAAAAGAAAAATATCCGGATACAAAGAACACCCCAAGTATGGGCGGAGCCCCTTATGGTCCAGTGCGCTCAAGCCCATTCCCTTTTTTTTATTTATTTTGAGAGCCCCATATTTGGAATGCAATGGTGGGATGGACCAAAGTTTGTTGAATTAGTATGCTAAAGTTTGCCTATTTGTTGAATTAGTATGCTAAAGATAAGTGTCATAGGCACTTGCAATACGACTGATCAAAGTTTTATCTTCCCAGCTTCGATGGGATGCATCTATGAATTGGCAGAAGGTTTTTTTTTTTTTAAGTATTTTTGTAATATTATTTTATATTTTTATCATCTTTAAAAAGCTCGTCTATTAAATTGTTATGACCCAAAATTCTCAAGTGACTTGCTCAAATATGTGTGTCTTACTCCAATATGTGAAATACTCTAATCTTAGGGTAAGCTGCAAACCTGAGCACCAGTCTCGGCGGCAGTTTCAGCCACCTGAAGAAGCTGCTCCGAAGGAATGGGCCCTGTGGATTCTGCTCCAACGTTAGAGAATTGACTCTGATTGGGAACCGCTGATAAAACAGCCTTTGTGCACAGTATTCTAGTGGCTCTAAAGCTAAAGGGCAGCGTCCTACAAAACCCAGAATTGGAACCGATACAAGGCAGTGAATTTGCATTGGAACTCGTTGGAAGTGAGACTTTTGGGTACTTACAAGCAATAACAAAGGGGAATTTTTGAGAAAATCTTAAGGGAGCCACTGTTGATGATGAGACTGTTAACCACCTTCCCATTTCGGAGAGATTGAGGTTTCTATGTGCTGTGTGGTCGGAGAGAAGTGTGTGGACCGGACGTATATGTTTGGGAAATTTGGCCAAATAGGTGGGTTGGATAAGGGAAATACTTGGAATTGGCCTAAAAAAAACAAGGCCATTTATTGGTTTTGGCCTTTTGACTATTTTAAAGCCTTAAAATGCCTAAAATACCCTCAATATAAATGATTTCAAAACAAGTCATTCAACTATAAAATAAATTATATTTTAGTCCTTAAAGATTTTTTAATTTAGGATTCAACACCCTCTTTTGGAATTAAAATTTAAAACTTTCACTATCAACTCTTTCCACCTTAATTGAGTTCAAAACATTCGATATTGATTTTGTATTTTTGTTAATAATTGTATTTTTGCATAAACCCCTCAAAAATGGTATCAGAGCCATAGAGATCAGGGAAATTGAAAATACTGAGGATATAGAAACTGAAGTTTACGAAGGAATAGAAGGATATGCCTTAAAAGGAAAATTTGATTGGGAAAAATTTAGAAAAATAAATAAAGCAGAATTAAATCTTAAGCCTCCAGGAGAAAATAGATTATTCAGTATGGTAGGTTCAGCCTTTAAAAGAAAAAAGTTAGTTATCAATGAATATCACGAAATAGAAAAAGCAATAGATGTAAAACATACACATGGAAAAATAAAACTAAATTTAATAACAAAAAGAAATATTAATGAATTCCTAGGAAAATTAAAACCAGAAAAAAGAAATAAAATATCTTATGTCTACCTTGCTGGAGTACAAATAATAATAAAATCATGTTTTAAAGAAGGAATTAATAGTCCTATAATACTTAATTTACAAGATGAAAGATGTATAACTGCAGAAAATGAAAATTTGGGAATAATTAAAGGAAACTTAGCCTATAAAAAATTAAAATTTACTTGTTATCCAAGATATAGTGTACATATAAATGATAAAAATTTAGATGATTGTCTTAGCCTACATTTTAAGATGCCTAATAAAATACTAAAAGATGATAATAAAGTTTTTACTATATTATATCAAGGATTATATTGTTATACAAACAGTAATTATGGAAATATATACATGGAAAAACCGTTTATAGAAATTGATTAGATATAGGAGAAGCAATTCTACCTAGAGAACAAAATATAGAAGAAATAGAAAATTTTGAGATAGGACATGATGATGCCATAAGTATTGATCAACCTTTAATACCAAAACAAATAACTTATAAAGAAAATAAGATAATTATTGGAAGTAGTAGCACTTCAAGACATAGTATTTCAAAAATAAAACAAAATAAAAATAGTAATGTCTATGGAATAAAAGGAAAATTCTTTAATGGAAATAAATGGATAAATGAAAGTAGAATACTTATTGATACTGGAGCAAGTCAAAATCATATTTGCTCTGTAATAGATGAATGAATTAAAAAGAAAAAAGTAGAGCCCTGTAGTTATAGAGATTTTGAAGGAAAAATAAACTCTTGTGATATAATAGGACAAGTTCAAATTAAACTTGGAAGTTTATTATTAAACATAGAATGTTATATAGATAATAATATGAACTTTGATGAACATCCAATATTATTAGGAAATTCTTTCTTAGATAGTTTAGATAATTATAAAATAGATAAAGAAGGAATTCTTATTATACATCAAGGAATAACTACATATTGTCATAAAAAAAAATGAGTAGAGAAATAAAATTTTCAATAAGTGTATATATACAAATAACTATATTCGAAACAGAAATAACTACTTGTGCTTTAATATATACAGGAGCTGAAATAACTGTATTTAAAGAATTCTTATTACCAAAATGGATAGAAAACAAACAATAATTAACTTTACAAGAAATAACCGGAGCAAAAGAATCATTAAAATACAAAAATGAAAATATAGAGGTTATCATAGGATCTAAAATAGTAACTGTAAAAAATGTTTACCAATATAATATAAATGATTGTGATATTATTCTAGGAAATGACTTTTTACAACAGTTTAGTCAATATAGTCAAAATATTTATACAATTCAATTAAGAACCCCATGTGGACATTTACTAAAAATTGCTAGAGAATTTAAACCATTCAGAGTTCAGCCAGCTCAGCGTGGTGAAAAGATAGAATTTATACCAAAATTACTCAAATACTCAATCAGAACAATTACTCTTGACCAAATAAAAGATCTTTTAGCCAAAAATTATAATGATAATCCACTTGAAAAATGGGAAAAATAAAAAATTACAGCTAAAATAGAATTACTTGAACCTACAATCATTATTAGAGTTAAACCTATGTTTTATAATCAAGAAGATAAAGAAGAATTTCAAGTACAAATTCGAGAACTTCTTGATCAAAAACTTATAAGGAGAAGTAATAGCCCTCATAGTAGCCCAGTTTTTATGGTTAGAAATCATGCGGAAATAAAAAGAGGAAAACCTAGAATGGTAGTAAATTATAAAGAACTTAATAAAAATACTAAATTTGATGGATACTATCTACCAAATAAAGAAGTCTTAATAAATATAGCTAATAATAAAAAATATTATTCAAAATTTGATTGTAAATCTGGATTTTGGCAAATCAAGCTAGAAGAAAATAGTATACTATTAACAGCATTTAGTACCCCTCAAAGACATTATGAATGGATAGTTATGCCATTTGGATTAAAAAACGCACCACAGATTTATCAAAGAAGAATGGACGAAGTTTTTAAAACTTATAATTTTCTTATTGTTTATGTTGATGACATACTTGTTTGTTCAGAAACACATGAAGATCATCTTAAACATCTTAGAAGCTTTGTTATACTTTGCTCAAAAGAAGGTATAATACTTAGTCAGAAAAAGGCAGAAATAGCAAAAAATGAAATTGAATTCTTAGGAATGATAATAAATAGTGATGGAATAAAATTACAACCTCATATTTCAGAAAAAATAATGTTGTTTCCTGATAAATTAGAAAATAAGCAGCAAATTCAGAAATTTTTAGGATGTCTTAATTATGCTGAAGGATTTATAGAAAAACTTGCAGAAAAAAGAAATAAATTGCAAAGACTATTAAGAAAATCAAATAAGTTAGGATGGAATGAAGAACATACTCTTTGTGTTAAAAATTTGAAAGAAAATTGTAAAAATTTACCTAAACTTAGACTTCCTGATGAAAATGATAAGTTAATTGTACAGACAGATGCATCAGATTTATATTGGAGTGCTTTATTAAAAACCGATTTAAATGAAATTTGTAGATATACTAGTGGAACATTTAATAATGCTGAAGTAAATTATTCAACCAATGAAAAAGAATTATTAGCAGTTATTAAAGGAATAAATAAATTTAAAATGTTTTTGTTACCTAAAGAATTTATTGTTCAAACTGATAATACTCAACTTAATGGACTAGTAAATAATAAATTACCAAATTCACCTCAACATAGAAGATTACATAGATGGCAAGTGTTATTATCTTTTTATAATTTTAAATTTGAATATATTAAAGGAAAAGATAACTTATTTGCTGATTTCTTGAGCAGGAATCATGAATATGGAAAAGATTGAAGCATTTACCAAGGAATTACAAAATCTTCTAACAGATTTTAATGCAGATTATCTTGCTGTCCAAGAGGATCATCTTGATATTCGACAAACTTTGTGTGATTTATCAAACAAGGTTGTTGAGCGTGGAAAAAAGATTGAGAAGTTAAACAATAATAAAGAAAAAATAGTTGAGAAATTGACAGAATGTTTAGACTTTTTTGTAACTTGCAGCCAGGAATACCCTCCTTTACAAAAAGGTGAATAAAATCGAAAGGCTAGTCACATCCCATTTCGGGAGATTAATACATCCACCTCAAGTGGAGAATCAAAATTTAAGAGAAATGACTCTCTTACCTCGCAAGAGGAAAAAGTCGTAAAAAAGGGTCCACAACAATCACCCGTCAGTATTGACAAATTGTTGGAAAAATTTACAAGTGGAAAAGGAGCCACTCACCTTTTAGGTGAAATATCCTTATCAAAAGGCCAATTGGAACAGCCTACTGTTATCAGTGAATTCCAAGAAAATAAAAAATCATCCACAGGTGACCTTAAATCACCAAAGGGAATAATTACAACTCATCATGTTAAAACCAATTTACATCCTATGGAGAAGGAGTATTACGAATTCTCAGAATGGATATATAATTTCAGAGAAGGAAGTTCTCTTTACTTAACAGCCCTTCCAACGACGATTTATCCAAGGATTAGTGCAGTTCAAGGTGCTGATCCTATTATTGTTCGAGAATTAGCAACATCTGGATTCTTAGATCGACTCTTCCCAGGAGCAGATCTAAAAAAAATTGAACAATTTGATAGAGAATTTGTTAACTGTGTCAAAAAAATACAATGATAAACAACCAGTTGAATTGAGATTCTATACTATCAGTCCTGAGTATAAAGAACCAGAATGGTATGGAGAACATCATCTTGTCACTATTCGAAAAAATAATGGGAATCCACTCAAGGAGATTCAGATTTTTAAAGAGATGCCTACTATCAATAGAAAATGGATGATTTATAGGCGAGCCCTTGGAATTAAATCAGTTTGCTCAACCATGCAATTTTTCTATGGAGAAAAATACATGGTATAAGGAATGAGTAATAATTGGATCCTTATCTGTAGAGGAGACAAAGAATCAAAAATTTTAGAAGATAACATTTGTGAAATCTTGAACGATCAATTCCTTGGGAGTGAGGAATGCATAAAAGAAGCTTGCAGATTGATGGGACACGTCCACAAATAAAGGACGATAAGAAGGCTACATCACCAGACAGCACCATGTGATCATTAAAGAAAAAGGAGACAGCTGTTAAAAGCTGGAATAAAGTTACCGACACTAGCAGACAAATGCTTTGATTATTGCAACCACTTTGAAGAAATTATTGTACTTTTACTTTTATGTTGTAAAATTTTGATTGGCTAGAAGCTTCTCGGTGAAGTGCAAGTCTATTTATAAATAAAGACTCTTCTTACTTGAAGAAGCATGACCAAAAAATCGACAGAAAAGAGTTATTCTCTCCAAATGATCCTTGTAACCACTTTCTTAGAGTAGAAATCACTTTTCGGAGTATCAATCTTTGTAAAAATCTTTGTATTATAGCTTTCTAGCTATCATCAGATCAATAAAGTCTTTAAGTTTGAAATAAATCTTTTATTACGCTTTGAGTGTTGTTCTACACAGTGAGTCTGTTTGAGAGTTTTGAGTGCCTATGTGTCCGTTTTGCTGTGATGCTGTTGGACTTTGGCCAACTCTTGTGACGAAGGTGACCAGGAACTTATAACATTCTTGTTATTTGACGAAGCGTGATAAGGCCCTTATTTTAAGCTATAAAGATATTTATTGTCTGAAAATTTGTTTGAAAATTATTATATAAGAATTTTTATAGGATTGTATACTTTGAAGAACTTTTCATAATGGAAACTTACGAATTTTATTATAGAATTGTACCTTTTAGATATACTAATAGTATTGATTATAGTCACATAATAGAAATCCCAGAAACTTATGATAGTTTTACTAGAGGAATAAATTTCATAAAAAGAGATTCTAGATATTACCAAAAATGTCTTACAATTGTTTATTTTGGATTAAAAGAAATATTACCTAAAGAAATAATAAAAATGATTATATTTTTCTGGTTAGATAGTGAAAATAGTGAAAGAACATTTGAAAATATAGAGCAATATGATAATTATGATAATTATAATAATGTTGCTGAATTATATGATTTTGATTTAGTTTTGATGATAAAGAATAGAAAAATTAAAAATATTGAGAATCACATAAAAAACTTATAAATGAGAAAACATATATCTAACAAATTACCACAAGAATATAAGAGATTAAAATTTAATCTAACATTAAAATTTTATATATCTATAATCAAAAATAAACTAGATCTTGTTAAATTAAAAGAATATTCAGAATACACAACTATTAAATGAGAATAAAATATGCCTGGAATAACTAAAAAAATTTGTGATAATAAAATAAAAATCTTAGAAGAACAAATAATAACTAGAAGCAATAGAAGAGAAATTGAAAGAGAAAATTTTAATTGGAATAAAATTAAAAGAGAATTAATAGGTAATGAAATTACAAGAGAATTAAGAAGAGAAGAACAATTAAGGAGAGAAATAGAACAAATGATAAATAATATAGTAATAAATCCTTTAAACCTACCTGATTAATATGAATTTACCAACAAAAATAAGATTTGATAAACAAGAAATCGAAAATATAAGACTACCAATAGGAAGTTATCAAAATAGAGGATGGAATACTACTATATTTCAACATTTAAGTTCATGGGGAAATACAGATGGATTTTTAAATATGACTACCAATTGGACTAATGCATTTTTATGGCAACAATTAGGACAAATAAAAACTAAAGATATAGAAGCTATAGATGGAATTAATAGCATAGATCCAAACGATGAAATAGCTAAAGAAAGATTAGAAGTTTTAAGTAAAAATATGTCTAAACAATTTAATAAAATCAAAGAACAAATTAATAATCTAGAAGTGCTTGATGAAGCTAAACTTGAAGAAATACAAAACCAAATATCAAAAATTGCTCAGAAAAATAGTATTAATAAAATTGCAACTTTAGAAGAAAAATTAGATATTATTAATTATAAAATAGATATTTTATTAGACAAATTATGATTTGAAAATATTAAACCACCTTGTAAAAAATCTAGAGAATGAGTATGAATGATAAAATTAATTTAATTGAAAAAGGTATAAAAATAATTGAAGAAAAAATTACTAGAGTTGAAATAAGCTATGAAGAGGTAAAAGAAAAATTACAAAATAATTTTTTAAGAATAGAAAATCTTTTAAATAGAATAATAGAAAATCTAAATAAAGAAAAACATTTTTAAACCAGATTATACTGAAGAACTTAAAGAAGTAAGAAAGAAAATAGAAAAGTATGAAGAACTAATAGAATTTGATGAAGGATTAAAAGATGATATAGAAAGATTATTAATTGATATTAGAAAACAAGAAGAAAATCTTACCAAAAAAGAAGAAAAAAGAGAAGAAAAATTAATTATTAAAGAATAATGAATGAAGAAATGGAAAACCTAATATTCGACTTAGAAGATTTAAAAATTTGTGAAAAAATAACTAAAAATCATATGGTTGGAAGAACAGGAGGACCACGAGGAATTAAAGAAGAAGATTTTGGAGAAGCTGGACAATCTAGTACAGCTAGATATGAAACTGAAATAGATCCTAGAAGATATATTAATACTAAACTTGATTTTAAAATTAGAAAAGATAAAATATATAGAGATCAATTTAAACCAGTATTAAGAGAATCAGGACAAATGAAAATTACAGGATCATATTTATATCTAGATTGCGAATTAGATGTTAGAAAAGCTATTAACGAATGGAGCACTAATATGATAGCACACTTTAATTATAATCGAAGTAATACCGATAATAAAAATAGAACTGAATATTTATTAGCAACTTTCAAAGGAAATGTAGCTAATTGGTATGAAGGATTAGAAGAAACAACAAAAGGAATTTGGAAAGATAGTATTGAAGCAGGATTTGGAATTACAATAAATGAAGGAATAAATAGAGTTGTTACAAGAATTTATAGAGAATTTGCAGGAGAAGATTGGGTAAATGAAAGCACTAAATCTAAAGCAGAAGAAATAGAAGATGCTAAGAATAGAATAGAACATTTACAAATTTGTAATATGTGTTATTTTAATGAATATTGCTGTGAATATAGTAAATATTATTATATAATATATGGAAATGGAGTAGATAAAAATTATTATAAAGATGTTTTTATTATAAAATTACCACCACCATGAAATAATTATTTTCAAAATAAGATTAGAGAAAGACAAATTGGAAGGAATGCAGAAGCCTATACTTTAGGACTTATAATAAGAACTATAAAAGATGAAATAAGTTTAATATGTAGCAATCAAATGGTTTATAGACAATCAGGATTTGTACAAGATAGAATTTGTTGTCAAGACACTGAAGTACCAGGAAATTGGGGATGTTATGATTATAGAAAAGGAAAAAGAAAAATATAAAATATAAAAAGTTTAAAAGAAAATATTTTAAACCAAAAAGGAAATATTTCAAAAGAAAATATAAATCTTATAATAAAAAACCATTAGATAAAAAACGATGTAAATGTTGGAATTGTAATGAAGAAAGATATATAAGCACTGAATGTCCAAAAAAGAAAGTTAGAATACTAATTACCGATTTTGAACAAATTAGAGATAAATGTGAAGAAGTCAACTTTGAAGAAATAGAAACTGATGAAGAGATTTTTGAAGAAAAATCAGATTCGGATGAAATGTATAGTGAAGAAGAATAGAAATAAAAAAAATAAAACTATTCTAAGTATGGGGACTAATTTTGCAATATAATACCTATTTCATTAAGGGTAAAATTGACTTTTTAACGAAAACAAAAAATTTTAAAAGTTGACAGGCCATTTTTAATAATCCCCCGTTGGATAAAGTGGAGAAATGGCCTTTGACCAACGTTAATTAATTAAATAAATAAATAATCAAGATATTTTAGTTGATCAAATGATGAAATTATCCTTTAATTAATAGTAAAATATTCACCCAGTTTCCCTCATTTCACCTCCCTCTTCCTTCTTCGATTTTGTTCAAGAAAATATGTTTCGAATTTAAATCACCGCAAGTGCACGATTCGTTGACAAGTAATAAAGTGGAAATCTTAGAATTTCGAGTATCGTTCCCACGAGAATTGATTTAACTAAATTTTTATTATCTTGACCTTAACCGAATCTATTAAACTCAAGATGATTGTTTTTATGATGTTATGATGAAACTATGGCTATAAGCAAGTTAAACTAAAATTATGAACTAAGTACAAAAATGATGGTTGAATGCAAAAGTTGAAGAATTAATGTATGAAAAATACGTACTAGAATCCCGAATCACCAAACAATATTCACTTTTAATCCCTATTTCACAATTTGATAGCTCGGTGAATTGATTGAAGAATCAATGTTTCTAACTTATCCAACAATCTCTTTCGAGTAGAATTGAACATATTCTAACATATCATTTGACTATATTTCTATGACAAATGCAATATACAAGAATGTATGACGTTTTGTAAACACTTAGATATTCACGTAAAGTATATCGGTATATTTCTATCATCTATGAACTAAACGATGATTTATACATTGTCGGACTTATTTCACTTCTTTCGAATAGGGTTGGACAAAAACTCACCCAACCCGATCAACCCGCCCAACCCAACCCAACCCGACCAGGTTGGGTCGATTTTTTCCATTTTTTTCTTAGGTTGGGTTGGTTGGTAATGTTAAGTTGGTCGGGTTGTGTTGGGTTGTGGGTTAACCCATCCAACCCGACAAAAACCACCCAACCCGACCCGCTAATTAAAAAACTTTGCCAAACTAAAATAGAATAAAAGTGAAAGACCCGGTCAAAAAAAAAGTGAGAGACAAAAAAAAAAACCTAACATATATTCCATCATCTTTCTCACGCGGCGGGCGTCGTCTCACCAAATCATCAACATTGGTTGTGATTTTGGATGAGATCTCTCTTCCAATACATTTCTCTTTAACGCAATATATTAATGTTACTTTAAATTTAGTACTTTGGTGACTTTATTGTTTATTCATAGGTCGTCCCAACTCCCAACTTAACATAACCCGACCAACCCAACCCAACCCGACCGACATTTTGGTTGGGTCGGGTTGGGTTGGGTTTCAATCTTTACATGGGTTGGGTTGGGTTGAATTTATGTCAAACCGACCATGTTGGGTTGGGTATGGATTGGGGGAAAAACCGACCCAACCCAACCTACGCCCACCCCTACTTTCGAATGCATAAAATAAGTCAACACGCTCATACAACTATTGCGCATATAATTGTAGAGAAAAAAGTAATGTATATAAATCACTCAACATCCATCAACGTGTTTGAATATCAAATTGCAAAATAAAGAATTAAAAGATTATAATACGAGGTTCATCGTTCACCTAGTACATAAGAAGTCTAGTCTAACATAGATAAAATAAAATAACAATAAAAGTAATAAATAGAAGACATCACCAAAGAATTAGAAGTTAAAGCTTGAATCTTGAATCTTGAAGTGAAACCCTTATTCTAGCCTTTCTCTTTACTCTTCAATGATGTTTTTCTCTCTAAGAATGCATAACCCTAGTTTCTGGACGAATTTGAGCTTTTATAGTTGCCAAAAGATTTGTTTCCATAAGAGTTGTAATGAAATAAGGAAACCAAAATTTTCATGTCGGAGGTCTTCTATGCGACCGTATAGTACAAAGTCATGCGGTCACATAGAACAAACAAATTCAACCCAAAAACTCTCAGTAGTTGTCTATGCAGTCGCAAGGAATTAACACTATGCGACCGCATAGCGTTGCATTTTTCTCCGTCGGACAGCTTTCGGTATTTTGGTCATATCTTTATCTTTCGATGTCCGATTGAAGTGATTCAAATTGTTCTGTAAATATTACTCAATGGGCTACAAGTCTTCTAGAAATACAAATCTTCAAATTCGAACATATTTTATTCCAAAAATGGGTCTCAAAGTAAGACTGAAAATTCGAAGCAAAACCTTTTTCGGCTGGATGTTGATTTGTGATAGTATTTCCACTATATTTCATCCCTATAGCTTCTTTCCACATCCAATTGATGCCTATCACTCTCAAATCCTCATTGTGAGATCAACACAACGTTTCAATAATTGCACTTGAGTCCTCAAACTTTGCTTTTGCTTCATTTAAGTCATTTTTTGCTTGTTTTTCCTAATTTCCCACATGTTCACCAATGTCGACCTGCAAACACAATTTATAACAAATTAAGTTATGTTTCACGCATAAAATGACAAATATCCAAGTTTACTAATCGATATAAACGTGTAAAATACACTCTTATCAGATTTCACCTTGAAACCATTTCCTTACGTCTACTTCTTCACCTCAATTTCTTGTGATTTTCAAGATTACAAAAAATTTCTTCTTCCATTCAAGTTTATTTCACACTACTTCATCCCTCTTTGTTACAAATTGGTATGGTAAAAATGTAATTTTTCCTTTAATTTTTTTTTCATTTTGAAATGTGATTTTGTGCTTCAATTGGAGTAGAAGTAACATGAAAAGTATAAAATAGGGATTATTTATAATTTTATAGTTTATTTTGTATAATTTTTGTTGAGTATTTTTAACATTGATAAATTTTCGATACATTTGAAATTTTGAAGATAATGGGTTAATGAGAAATTCATTTATTAACATTGTTATAAACAAAAATTGTGTCAACAATATGATAAAGAAATTACTAATAAAACTTATCAACGAAATCCCTTTATTGTTTTGATATCAATCGTAAATACGTGATGTAATTGATTAGTTATTTGTTTCTCATATTATTTTTCTTTAAGCCGTAACTTTGAGTTTTTTTTTATGTTTATTTTGTATTCCTTGTTGCAGTAATAGCATTTTTTGTAGTAGGAATTTAGATTATTGAAGTTCACTCATTTAGAGGGGGTATTTGGAGGGCGCTGGAGTTAAGTTATTCAATTATATAGAGAAGATATGTACATGAATGTTTGGATGTGGATTAAGATTTGAATTTTTTGAGAAAAGATTGAAAGTCATTAAAAGTAAGTAAGGTAAAAGCATTGTTGCAGTATCTTCTCACTCGAGTGAAAAATAGAGGCAAGATTTATTAGTGGCAAGAAAATCCTACCTCTAACTGCTTAAGCAAAGAACAGAAGTACGAAGGGCACCTCTTCTTTCTTGCAGAAAATTTATTTTGAATTCCTAAACATGAAACAAAACTTCTTTTGTGGGGAAACACAACACTACAAGATATAGACATTGAGATTTTGATCTTTTAATATCTTCGAATTCTAAATTATAGTTTTATATTTTGTTCGTTGTTTCTTTTGAGAGTTTTTGTTTATTTGCTTGGCATTAGCTCATTAAGGATTGATTAATTTTCGGACATTTGCTACAATATTATATGTGTTGGTTGGATATTCTAATGCTTCAACATTGGCAGGGCATGGTTGACGTCGACAAAAAAGTTGGAGTTGATGTTATTTCTCTTTATTGATGTTAATAGAATTGATTCGGTATTTTCAGATTTTAGTTTCTTTTATTTATTGTCTTTCTATTATTACTCATTTAAGATGATTTATTTTAACGGTGCTCATTGAATATGATTCAAGTTAATGAAGTTCTTGGAATGTGTTATTTGATTATAGTTCATTGGGAAAGTAGTGATGAAGATATTAGATTACGATAGTTTTTCCAGAAAATGTTGAAACTACATATCTATACAAAAGTCATAGAGTTGGGTTCTCATCACGAGGCACATTCATAATGGAACTTTTGGGAAGTCTTCAGGATTTGTGTCTCTATTAAAGTTCGTTGTTTCTCAAATATTTATTGTGTCTCGATATATCTTCAACCGTTTTTTGTAACGTGATCAACCTTTCTAACTTTTTTAAATTAGTGGATCCAATGTTTGAGATCGTTGCGTTGGAAAAGAAGTAAAATATTATAGAAATCAACGGCATAAGGGCCGTTAAACGACACTTGTACCGTTCTGCCTATACGCACGAGTACAAGCCGACACGACCCATCCATGCCCCGAGAATCAATAAGTTGAACTTATTTTAGTTGCAAGATGGACATTCCGTTTATAAAAGTTGTAAAATGTGCTTATTAATTATATTTTCTAACGAATCAATACAATGACTTGTGATTTCACCAACTTGATATCGTATAATTCGTGTCAATTCAATTGTTCTTTCTCACGTGATCAACCTTTTTAACTTTCTTAAGTCAAAGATCCAATGTTTGACGTCGCTACATTAAAAAAGAAGCAAAATATTGGAGAAATCAACCGAACGACACAAGAGCCGTTAAACTACACTTGTGTCGTTCTGTCTATAAACACGAGTATAAGCGGTCACTACCCATTCATGCCCCGAGAAGCAAAATATTGGAGAAATCAATAGAACGGTACAAGTGTCGTTACTTAAAATGACATTGTATCGTTCTGTCTATAAATGCGAGTATAAACTACTACGACGTTTTGTGCCCCGATAATTGATAAGTTAAGCTCATTTAAGTTGCAAGATGGACATGACGTGTGCAAAATTTGAGGGATATACTCATTGTTTAATCAACATGAAAACAACAGAACGACACAAGTGTCATTACTGAGATGAAAATAGTACAAGTGATGTTACCTATGTAAACATAATATGAATAAATGATACCATGTGGATTTTAAAATAAGTTAAATAGCTTAAATTATCATGTTTAAATTATCGAAAGTAGCCACATTGTATTATCTATAACGGATAGAACATAACATGTAATGATTATATTGTTGTTTTACATGGAAGATAACAATTGGAGTGTTGTTCTACACTACATATAACATTTGAAGTGCTGTTATCATCCAATAGTTGTAGACATCACAAAAACGCTACATATGAAAATAAAATCAACTAAAATATCATTTCTTTTTGTATTCAACAATAAAAGTACCAATGTACATGAATTTCTAAAAGTATCTTTCTTTTTTCTTTAAATATAATAGAGATTTCAATGTAGATAATATAGAAATCAAATTATTGTTCAAATGTTCAAAAGATACCCAAATTAGGTGAACAATATAGTGAATAACAAGATTTTATGGTAGCAAGCACATTAATGGGAGAACACAAACGATGCAATTTTTAGATTAATTGAGGAATTTAATTGAATTGATAGCGGATCTTTTCCAATGGTGAGGGTGTTTTGGATATTTAACATTATTTGTTTATTGCATTTTATAATTGAAGGTCATTTGACCAACAAACATTGAAAGAAGACGTTTTAACCAAATACATTGTTTGACTAGATTATTTATCTAACTCTCCCTGTATTTTTCTTCCTTTGTGCAGTAATTTGTTATCCTTTGAAAACGTTAACAAACTCCATAATACTGCACTGAAAGAACTGGGGAGGAATGTTAATTTGCACCAAATTAAGGAAAAATAGTAGTAGAAGTCCCAAGGCATTGTCTCATTTTTGCGTCTAAACTTCTTAACTTTTGTGACACCAGTGAATAATGTTATAAATGTGAAAGAGGATTTAGCCCCTCTTTGGTATAGATTAAAATCACATTTTTAGTAAATTTTGTTAAAAGTTGATGAAATGTGTGATTAAAAAATTATGTACCCCATGAAATATGTAGTTAAAATTCTTTTTTGATTTAGATTTTAATCTGAACCAAACATGGGCTTAATAGTTCATACCAAATATGTAATAAATACAGTCTTATGTTCGTTTGAACTTTGTAAGCTTTATTACTATGAGCTTGTTTGGTATTGATTAAAATTCAATTAAAATTGAAAATATAGTCGTTATTGGATCTCATCCGTCTAATAAAAGTCAACAATAACGGTTAGTTTTTCAATTTTAATTCAATTTTAATCTCTGTCAAACACGCCCTATATTAAGAATTTAAGTTTAATCTTAAAATGCCTATTACTCCCCTGTTCTAGTAGGCGCACGCATTACAAGATGGGGTCACATTATTCATTTGGCTTTGATCAACCGTTTTCTACTTAGTAATTTGCAGTGTCTATTGCCTTTAAAAGGGTACTATTTTGGAGGCTACATGTAGGTGGCGGGAAGGTGGACAAAATATATTAGTAGCTTGATCTTATAGGATATTAAGGTCAACATGGTCAATCTTGTCAATATTTAATTAATGTAGAATTGCACCATTAATATCTTACAATGGTAAATGAACGAGGTTCTCGCATTCAAAATGAACAGTTCCAAATCTTGGCCAAATTCAGAGAACAACCTCAACTGCAATCCCCTTGCAACTTCAGACTTTTACACACTGGTATCTCCTTCAAGTTTTCTATACGGTTTTGGTCCCTTTTGATCCAAATCTTGAATATTGATGCCACGAACATCTATAATCATTTGAAACTGGTCCTCCTCAAGTTCCATAAATGTGCAGATCAGTACTTAAATTTTTATAAATTGAATTTCACTTCGTAACTTTTGACTTTCCTCTTATTGCTTCTATCAATCTCGTGCAACCAAGTTAATCTTCAATTAATTCGGAACATCTCTAGTTAAGCTCAAAATCCTCCTTTTTGCTCCAAGCACCTCAAAATCTGGATTTTACGTATGATGATAACATTTATACTATATTAAATAAAAATCCACTCAATTTACAAACATAAATAAATTTTTTAAGTATGGATGAGTGGCACACTTATCAACGGTCAACAAACAAATGGATTTATTATAGAATTTGGCCATTCAAGAGATATTTCATATTAAATTTATTCATCAAACATTGTCATTAAACTAAGCAAAGATGGCTGATCGAGGTTTGAACATATAAATGGAAAAAATTCTTAATTATGTCACATGAGCGACATTATCCTTAGCTAGGACAAACTATCGACGTTTCTTTTGTATATGTAGCTCATATAGAATGGAACACGAGTTTACTTGATTCAATTTTTTCAAAACTCATTTTCAAATATACATTCTCTCATAAAATAATTTTACATGTAAATTCAAAAATTTCCCTTATTTTTTATTACACATTCACCAAAAATCACTATTCCAAAACATACCTTCTTTGAAAATTGGGACTCAAACATGGAATTCTTATTTAGCTCATGTTTGGCCTTCATTATTTGAGATTATAATTTTTAGAATAATATTTTTTTTAAAAGAAAATGTGTGGTTAAAAAAGAAGAATTTTTTTTTTAGGATTAAACCGTTGGTGGTCGTGAATAAAGTTGTCAATGGTAAACATTTCTATTTTTACATGCTACATATTTATAACGAGATAAGATTTGACATTACATTTCAAAAATCAGATATAAAGTTTCTCTCTCTACGTCTCTCAATACCTATCTCTTTCTCTCTCACACGATAGTCAGCTCCCCTCTCACCTCTCCACCTACTTCATCTTCTCTTTGTTGACTCCGAGATCGGCGTCGCTACAAGAGACCAATGCCGACGTTACAAGGAGGGAATAGCGGCGTCGAAAGAGGAGCGCTGTCGAAAGAGGAGATCCGTTCCTCTTCTTTTATTTTTTATTTTTTTGAGTGGTTTTGTGATAGGCGGTTCAATGGTGATTCTATGGTGTATTGGTGGTGATGGTGTGTTGTTTTGTGATTGTGGTGATGGTGATGGTGGAGGTGTGCGATGTGTGGTGGTTGGGTGCGATGGTGCGATGTGTGTGGTGGTGCTATGTGCCGGTGGTTGGGTGCGGTAGAGTAGTTGAGAGTGGTGCGATGGTTGAGTTAGGTGGTGATGTGCGGTGCAGTGGTGTTTAACGACAATACTGTGTATGATGCGAGGTGGTAGTGGTGGTGTGCGATGTGCAATGGTGGTGGTGTCTGTTGTGTTATGATGTGGCCGGTGGTGTGCGGTAGTGGTGGATGTGATGTTGTGCGGTGCGAGGTGGTAGTGTGTGCTGGGAAGAGTGTGTCCATTTATTTGGATAGCCATGGTGGTGCAGGCGATGGTGTTCGACGGTGGTTGAGATATAGGGGTAGAGATGGTGTAGTGGTGCAGTCGAGTTGTTCGATAGTGATAAAGATGGCGTAGACGTTGGGTGTAGTCGGTTGTGGTTGACGATGGTGGAGTGTAGATGATGGTTGTGGTGGTCACGGTGTTGGTGGCATTACAGTAATGGATTTGAGAAGGTGGTAGTGGTGGTGGTTGGTACAAGCGGAGGATACAATGGTTGTATTTAGGGGTGGTGTTGGCAGTGATGCTACTTGAGGCAGTGGTGAGATGGTGGTGGTCACAAATTGTTTTGTTGACGTGTGATCAATAAAAAATATGTAATCAATGAAATAGATAAATTGTGACCAATAAATAATGTATAACCTAAAAATTTATTATACTGTGACCAATAATTTGATAATGTGTGACATAAAAATAATTTGTGACCAATTAATTTGATATTTTGTGACTATGAAATACGTTGCGACTCATAAAATTCTTGATTTGTGATCAAAAAATAATATGTGATCAATTAATTTATTTAATTTGTGATCGAGAAATAATTTGTGACCTATAAAATTTGTTATTTGTGACTGTGACGTCTATAATTATGACTAATACACAACTGTGACCATACATTATATAATATTGTGATCTAATATATTTACTTAATAATTTAACAATAAAATTTAAATTAATATATGACTTTTGAACAAAATAAATTTTATTTCTTAATTTTGAAATATGTCGTACTTAAGCCCTATTTGGTTTGGATTAAAATTCAATAAAATTTCAAGTCAAAGTTAATATTTAATTTTAACCACACATTTTATGGGATCCACAATTTTTCAACAACAATTTCATCAATTTTTATCAAAATCTAATTTTAATCTCTACCATATGGGGGCATAATATCTTGCTAATGAAATTTTCCATTTGGGTAAATCAATTGATGAGAAATGCCCACTTACACACTTTGTACATTATCTTCTACACAATCCTTTCACACGTGTGGGACCCTACACGTGTGAGAGAGTTGTATAAAAGATTGTGTACCAAGTGTGTACAAGTAACAATTTTGTCGATGGATTGCCCGGTTAGTGAGCGAATGGCCCATTCCCAAAGTCCAATTGTCAACAGACTATAGCAGCGGCGGATCTATAACATAAATAAGAGGAAATAGTTGAAAATACCCGGGTGACCCGGCCCATTTTCCAAAATAGCCGTTGACCAGTATTTTTTTTTTTAAAAAAAGGAAAAAACTAATGAAACTTAAAAGTCAAGCATTTTCCCATTTTTACCCTCACACGTGACTTGGAAGAGGAGAAAAAAAATATTCACCAATGAGGAGCAAGATTGACGACCAAAAAACCGACAAAAATTCAGTAATTTGATTACAAAGCATGATTGAAATCATTAAATAAATAAAACAAGTTTTCAAATTTTTGTTGATTATCTTTGAAGAAATTGTTGTAGATATTTTATTAAGGATGAAATGTGATTTGGGTGAGTTTTGGAAGGTGGAGATCGTTGAAAATAGTATTTTCCGGCGATTCTGCATGAGGGAAGACGACTCCCCGATTTGCGTCTGGGCCCAGACGCCATCTGGGAGAATCTGGCATCTGGGCCCCCAGATGCCCCCAGAGTCTGGGGGCACAATGCCCCCAGATGTTGGAAAAATGCTAAATGTACATCAAAAGATGTACATCAAGGTCTACATCCCCTCACATGGAGGGGTTCGTTCGAATATTTTATTCGAGCAGATGCCCCAGAGTGAGGAGGGGCCCAGATGTACACCCCGATGTACCGCTAGCCCAAATGCCCCCAGAGTCTGGGGGCACTCTGGGGGCCCAGATGGTTTTTTTTTTCTTTTTTTTTTTCATATTATTTTATATAAATATTGTATATACTACATATTTTATTTAAAATTAATTTCTAATTTTATTATTTAATATTAATTATAGTTTAATTTTGTCGTGAATTTTTAATTATTTATTTAATATTTAATTTAAATAAAAAATTAAATTTATTTTGTAAACAACTTGAAAAATTCACGAAAAAAGAGTTTGTAAAATATAATAAATTATTAAATATTCGTTTATTTATTTAATATTATATTAATTATAATTAATATTTATAAACAATTATAATTTATTTTTTTACAATGAAATATTAAGTAAACAATTAAAATTTTTATTTTAAATTACTTATTTAATTTGTGTACAAAGAATAAAAATGAACAATTAAATAAATGATTTCATTCAATTTTTTATTTAATTTGTATATTTTAATAGTTTGTCTAATTTTTAGTTATAAAAAAAGAGTTTATTTAAAAATGAAATATTATTTAATCACGAATAATAAAATATTAAATAAACAAAATAAATTGTTTAGTTAAATTTTAAATTTTGATTGTTTGTTTAATATTTTATTAATAATAATTAAATATTATATAAACAATTAAAATAAGAAATTTAATTATAAATTTTTCTTTTACAACGAAATATTAAGTGAACAAGTAAAATATTTATTTTAAATTACTTATTGAAATTGTTTATAAAATATTAAATGAACAATTAAAATAAATTATTTATTTTAATAGTTTATTTAATTTGTTCATTTTAATAGTTTGATTACTATTTAGTTACAAGAAATAATTTATTTCAAAGTAAAATATTTATAAATAATAAATAAACAAAATAAATTGTTTCTTTGAATTGTTTGTTTAAATTTTATTTTTCAAGTATTTATTTAATATTCTATTAAGTATAAATTAATATTCAATTAACAATTAAAATAATAAATAATGAAATATTCAATTAAAAATTAAAATTAAAATAATAAAATTTTATTTAGTTGTAAATAAAAAAATATTCAATATTCAATTGTTTATTTAATATTATATTAATTATAATTAAATATTATATAAAATATTCAATTAACAATTAAAATAAGAAATAATGAGATAATTAATTAACAATTAAAATAATAAATACTAAATTATTATTTAGTTATAAATAATAAAATAGTAAATAGTCGATTGTTTATTTAATAATCTATTAATTTCAATAAACTATTACATAAACGATAAATAATTTATTAATCAATTAACAATTAAAAAAATAAATAATTAAATATTATTTAGTTATAAATACTAAAATATTATTTAGTTATAAATAATAAAATAGTAAATATTCGATTGTTTATTTAATAAACTATTAATTTCAATAAACTATTACATAAACGATAAATAATTTATTATTCAATTAAAAATTAAATTAGGAAATAATGAATTAATCAATTAACAATTAAGATAATAAATTTAATTATATTTAAATATTATATAAACAAATAATAAAATATTAAATAAATAAAATAAATTGTTTCTTTGAATTGTGTATTTAAATTTTATATTTCGATTATTTATTTAATATTCTATTAATTATAATTAAGTATTATATAAATAATTAAAATAAGGAAATGAATTGTAAATTCTTTTTTTACAATGATATGTCAAGTAAACAATTAAAATATTTATTTTAAATTACTTATTTAATTTATTTATAAAGCATTAAATAAACGATTAAAGTAAACTAAGCCATTATAATTTTAAGAAAAGATCAATTAAGTCCTAAAAGAGTTATAGAACTGCAATTATGTAGTGAATATACTGTTGTAATAATAGAATTTCATTAGTGGAGTATGAGATAATGAATTATGTAAGAGGCCAATAATCGAGCCTCATGAGTTGTATAAATAGAAGTCTTTGGGTTAAGATGGAGGCAGAATGAGTTAGAAAAATACTTGAGCTCTCAGACTCTAAGAAAATCAAAATATTTTTGTCTTTTGATATAATTCTTGTACCAATTTCAGAATATCAATAATATTCAATTTCTTTTATAGAAGAACGAGTTTCTAAATTTCCATTCTCATAGATTCTTGATAGATCTAAGAAGAAACTTCTTCTTATTTTAACAACCAATACAGTTTTTATTTAATCCAAATCTAGGGAATTGTCCTTGGAAACGATACAGTGAAGGCAAGAAGTTGAAATAGAAAAGATCTCGTTAAGGTAAGAGGTCGTTGAAGGGAACAATTTGCATATTCAGAGTCTGAAGGTCACTCGATTCTAAGAATAAAGATCCAAATCAATTATCACATTTTTAATCCAATAAAAATTGCATTTTCATAATTTATTGGCTTCCAAGTGTTCTAAGTACACTTGTATTTTGGTTTAAGATGCAATGAACGAACGCGATGGAAATTAGAAGAAAAGAGCGAAAAAGACCAATATGAAGGAAAGTGATAGTTCAGGGACTAAGTGAAAATATTATAAACTTGTTTCTAACCTTGTGATGAAGATTTGAGAGTGTTGGAGATTAATTGGATGAAGAAATGAGTCAAATGGATGAAATATAGCCAAAACATTATCATATATCAACTTTCAAACTGAAAAGTTTTGCACCGATTTTTAGCTTCATATTGAGACCATTTTTTGACATGGAAAAAAATCGAATTCGAAGATGGTATCTGAAGCAAAGTTGTAGCCCTTTGAGTTAGTTTTTCAACGCATTTTGAATTACCTTAATCGGATATTAGGAGAGAAAGTTATGACCTAAAAACGCTGTCAAGCGCACCCTTCCCAAACTGTCCGGACGAGTGGGCCGTCCGGGCCCGGACTCTAACGTCCGGACCCGGACGTCCGGGCCCGGACGTCCGGGTCCGGGTCCGGACGTCCGGGCCCGGACGTCTAAGTTTTGGCATTTTACATACGTAAATTTGTCTGTAATTATACATGTAGATAAAAAAATTTTCTCGTTTTTGTTAAAAATGATTTTAGATCCATTTAAAATTATAAATTTTTTATATATCTATATTGAAATAAAATTTAAATATTAAAAAAATTTACTGATTTAACCGAAGCGAATTTAAAAATACGTAAACCAATTCCACTGATTGTTGTAAATAATATCTTCTTGTATAGCGTTTGATAAATTTATCTATTTTCAAGTTTGAAGCAAATAAAAAATCAAACAATTTTTATCTGTGTTGGAGTAAATATACAAAGAAAGTGATTTTGTTTTTAAATTTAATTGGGAATGTTTGGAATTCTTTATAAGTTAAAAAGGATATTTTTGTCTTTTAAACAATACCACATTTACGTAATTGTATAACATTTTAAGGATATTTTTGTCTTTTAAGTTTTGGACGGCTATTGTGGTGAATGTAAAGAAAAATTGGGTAAACTGACAAAAGACACGTTTGACAAGGGTAATTTAAAAAGTACCCCCATAAATAATCGTCCAAAAGGTAGCAGACATAACGCCCGTTGATGACTACCGTGAACGTTAACGGCTGCGAACGGATTCACCACGCCTTAACGGAGTGCCACCGACGGATCCCGGCTGGAATTCCGAGGGAGGCGGCTTGCCGCCACTTGAACCGCTCTCTTGCCGAATGCCTGGTTGCCGTGGCTTGCCCCGAAGAATCCGACGCCGTTCGTACCCTCTGCTCCAGCGGCGGTACCGCTCTTAAGCGCCGCCAGTGCCAACAGGCCCAGCTCTCTCTCTCCGTTTGCCTATCCACTAACCAAGATCAGTCCTAGAAATACACTAATGCCTTTTTGTGGATCGATCGATAACCACACTCTCCTCCTCTCTGTAAGTACTCTTTCCCGATGAATAATAACGAGCTGTATCATGTGCTTCATTGGCTTGTAATTTGGGCGAAGTTTCGGACATTCTTTGATCCTTTTTGAATAAATTTCTCAGCTTTATTACTTATTCATTATAATAAATTATGGTAATCCCAATTCCCAAAAGCAAAGGTGGGAAAATAAAGATTTTTATATTTTGAACATGGAAGAACACGATAGATTCGGCGAACATAATTTTGCTTTGATTTTAGAATGAATTAGGCATATGGAATGGGTTGAGAAAGATTTCATATTTACTTTGTTGTTTCACAAATTCAACAGTTTTGGTCTTTCAGAATTGAGTGCTATTGCCATTGGCATACAAGAAATTAGTGTCGACTAGGTTCTCCTTACATAAAATAGCAGTGATATATGTTGATTTAAGCCATCATGATGCACTCTCCCTTTATGTGTGGCATCTTAGATCATATATAATGGATAATTTAGTAGTATCTTGGTAGAAACAAGCCTTTGCCGAGTTGAATTAGCTTGAATCGAGTTGCATTTTTTGTTATACCAGATAGTGTACGAAGACCGTCAATGGATTGGATTTTGATCCAAATCTGATGAAATTAATGGGAGATGGGTCTTAGTCCGATGACCCGATTAAGATCCAAATTTGATAATCAATTAACTAAATGCATCAAATATGGGAATAGGTCAATCCGATCCGATTTGTTATAAATAATTGAGTCGGTAAAATATTTTTACTGTATGTTATTTGTGAGTAAAATAAATAAATGAGAAAATAAATAAATTTATAGTAAAAAAGTCATCAAGTTCAAAACATTAAAAAGTTGAAAAATTTATAATTATTAAACCCGTTTAAAAATTGGTAAAATTGGAAAAAAAAAAGTTAATTCCAATGTTTTTTTCTTTAATTTCTTTAATTTCGGATCAGATTATTGGATCGGATATCCGATAGCATAGCAAAACAGATATGGATTTAACAATCAAATATTCGTTGGATTATCGGATCGGATATAGGTAGATCTGGTCCATATCCGATCCATTTACAGCCTTATAGTGTACAAGTGAGTTAATTTCACTTAATTCTATCCTAGGTTACTACTTGCTCATTGAACAAAAAAAAGTTTACTCGTTGCTCACTCATTTATTCAAATGTTTACTTATCCATCACTCCTTTTAAATTTGTTACCTATCGTTAAAAGAAAAATTCCACGTGTATGATGGAGAGCTGATATGGCATCTTGACGACTTTAATTTGTTTACTTGGACTAAAACGCATCCAACCAAAATGACAACTTTTGTTAAATTTGTGAAATACACTTCTAAACCTTAAAATAAAAAAATCCCAAAATAAAAAAAAAACAAAAATGACCCAAATCAAAATCCTCAACCTAAAATACTAGAACCAAATTTCGTTGTTTCAAAATTTCAATCAATACAACCAAAAATGATGGAATCAAACGATGAATAAGATGTTATGTTACAGTATGTATTCAAAACGTATTTCATTTCCACCCCCAAAAGTCGAGTGAACACCCATTCCTTCTGAATTGAAAGTTGTAAAACAAATGAAAACCAGCCTCGTTTTTTCTTTAGTCATGTGTTAATTCTTCTTTACGCGTAGGTGTTCTGATAGTTTAGTGTATCCGTTCGCTTGACGACTGCTACATGGAAGAAGAATACCTGCAGGGAGCAATGTAATATAAACTCATGATAGGATTGAGTGTTAAGCCTTCTTTTGAAGTAGAACTCGAGTTAAGACCAATCTAAGAGCTTCAGCAAATATTTGTGTACCTTGGTATATCTGCAGTGGGTGGTTCATTGTTGGTTGAAACAATGAAATTTGATTCCAGCATCTTATGTTGGGATTTTGATTTGGGTAATTTTGTGTTTTTAATTTGGGGGTTTTTTGATTTTAAGGTTCAGAAGAAGTGCGTTTTACAAATTAAACAAAATTTGTCATTTTGGTTGGGTACGTTTTTAATCCAAGTGGACAAATTAACGTCTTTAAGCTGCCACATAAGCTTTTCTTCGTACATGTGAAATTTTTCCTTAATTGTGGGTAACAGATTTGAAAGGAGTGATGGATGGGTAAACGTTTGAATAAATGAGTGAGTAATGAGTAAGCTTTTTTTGTTGGGTGAACAAGTAGTAACCTAGGGGAAATTAAGTGAGCATTCATTTAATTAGCTTGTGTACAAGTTTGTGCTTGTCAAGCTACTAAGCAACCATTTATTCCTTTTGCTGATTATGCTTTTCTGAGAGTCGTAGATTTTTGAATATGAAATCTGAGATCAACTGATAGTCTGTTACATGATATACAATGAACATAAATATATTTCTGTAATTTCAGGAAGTAGTGATGCAGTGCACAAGCAATTTCCAAGTTGGTCCATTTAGATGGCGTTTTAACCTTTTTAGGTAGTAGTTTTCTTATAGTAGCAACAATATACGTTCATATTACTAAGGCAGCTCATTGAGATAGATTTTTTTTGTTAATTGTGGGTAACGGATTTGAAAGGAGTGATGAATAGATAAACGTTTGAGTAGATGAGTGAGTAATGAGTAACCTTTTTTTGTTGAGTGAACAAGTGTTAACCGAGGGGAGATTAAGTGAGCATTCATTTAATTAACTCGTGTAGAAGTTTGTGCTTGTCAAGCTACTAAGCAACCATTTGTTCCTTTTGCTGATTATGCTATTCTGAGTCGTACATTTTTGAATATGAAATCTGAGATCAACTGTTAGTCTATTACATGATATACAATGAACGTAAATATATTTCTGTAATTTCAGGAAGTAGTGATGCTGCACAAGCAATTTCCAAGTCGGTCCATTTAGATGGTGTTTTAACCTTTTTAGGTAGTAGTTTTCTTATAGTAGCAATATATACGTTCATATTACTAAGGCAGCTCATTGAGATTGAAGATAATATCATATTAATAATGGAGAAAAGTAGTAAAGTCCAAGTAACAGGCTTCTAGCTTAACTGAGGTCTGAGATTATCCTTTCTGCGTTAGTTGTTTGCATCCTTGATGAATCTTCATTTTTCCCCTGGATGCAGGAATATAGTACTCTACTATTGGAAGGAATATAGTACTCTACTATTGGATTAGTCAGCATGTTGAGTTTATGAAGCATGCGTAGAAGGAATCTGAAGGCTTTGTCGATTGAAGAAATTTTATGCATCAATGAGAAAAAATCCCGATTATATAGAGTTGATACAATCTCTTTTATGCTAGATGTGAAAACCACTGCTGCACTTGTTGAATTGTGGTTGCTGATGTTGGCTTCAGTGTAGTCTATGTAATTATTCTCGAAAGAATATTTTATTTGGGAAGTAGATTAGTTAATGGCTAGATATGCTTAATGTAAGTGAATTGTTTCAACCGGGAAAGAAATAAAGTTGATCCTTTAGCATGAATAGAAGTTGTAAATGTTTCAAGTTTATGTTTTGGTGGTACATTTCTTTACCATGTATTCTTTAATACATTTGTAAAGCAATCTTAATAATCACGGTTAACGATCCACTAATGATAGTTATTGCTGATGTGCCTTTGTGTCAACGAAGAAAACGCTCTTTCTACTTGGTTTAAAGCCAAATTGTTTTTCAGTCATTGAAACTAGTGCTAAATTAACTAGATTGTTACACATACGATCATTCACCAAAGTAAAATTTACTATTTTATCTGTTGTGTTATTGTCGTGGACCTCGTGGTCATTATTGTATTGAATACTTGGCCCTATCCACATGAACGTGTGTACTCGCTAAGGTTGTCATCAACTTGAAGTATAATAAAGATTTTGCTACTTGTACATAAAAATATGTAAATAATGAATTACATAAGATGATGTGGAGAGAAAAAATTTGATTTTGTTTTAAACTGACAAATGATAGAGTGTCGTATGACATTATGTAATATATTATGTAAATCTTGATGTACATGCACACGTTAGAAATAGTAGTGTGTACACGAGTTAGTCCTCCGGCTATTTGGACTACTTTTTGTGAAAAAAGACAGAGAAAAAGGAAATAAAGACCTTAGATTCATTTTTTTATTAAACTTCTTTGTTTACTTCTTTAATGATCCTCAGAATGTCGTAGGTCTAAACTGGTCGAGTTCCACTCCAGTTTGCAGCTGGATTGGAATCACTTGCAGTTCCCGGCATCGAAGAGTGACATCTTTGGACATTTTTAATATGAATCTTCAAGGAACCATTCCTCCACACTTGGGAAATCTATTTTTCTTGTGTCCCTTCACACAAGTAACAACAGCTTTTCTGGCACTTTGCCCCAGGATTTGGCTCAATTACGCATTGAATGTTTCGGCCTACACGTCTTCATATAACTTTCACCAATTTTACAAAATAAAAGCCTCTGTCATATTTGAATGAACTTCTGTTCCTAAATGAATTTTACTCTCTTTGTAAGGCCAAATACCAGGAGAGATTGGTTGTCTGCAGAAACTGGAGGTGTTTGGAATGAATTGGAACAACTTAAGCGGTTCCATACCAAAAAGTATCTTCAACATTTCAGCATTGCAGGTCTTTACACTTGTAGGAAATGATCTCTCAGGTAAACTTCCATCGAGTTTCAGTGAAGGGATGCCAAATCTTCAAGCAACATATTTCAGCATGAATAATTTCAGCAGACCTCTTCCTGATTCAATTTCAAACGCTTCAAAACTCACCATCCTAGACCTTTCAAACAATAGCTTCACGGGTCTTATTCCGGATTCACTAGGCAACTTAGAATTCCTTGAACTTCTTAACTTGGGAGACAATTTATTCACAACTCAATCACCATACTCAGAATTGACTTTCCTTACTTCTTGGACACAGTGTCTCGTTGTTTGAACGAATTGGTGATTGGTGAGAACCGTTTGAGTGGAAAAATCCCAGCTTCTATTGGCAATTCCTCCACCTCTTGAAATATTTGCTGCATGTAGGTGTAGAATCCAAGGAAAAATTCCTGAAGAGATTGGTAAATTAAGTCGTCTTGCAATGTTAAGTGAAGTCTATTTGACAATGAGTTGACAGGAGTCATTCCAACCAGTGTCAAAGGTTTGCACAGTCTTCAGCAATTGTAACTACGCAACAACTAGATAATAGGATCTATTGTAGATGAAATCTGCAGATTGAAGAACCTTTATGCATTGGATTTGAGCCAAAATCAAATCTCTGGTTCCTTGCCAGCATGTCTAGGAAATATTACTTCCCTAAGAAATCTTTACGTCGCTCAATGTTTACGAAAATATGTTTCAGATTTAAAATCACCACAAGTGTATGGTTCGTTACAAGTAATAAAGTGGACTTTTTGAGTCCGAATATCGTTCCCACAAGAACTGATTACTTCTAATTCTAATTATTTTGACCTTAATCGAAACAAATGAAGGAAAGATTTTGTGTTGATAAAATTATAAGTAAATTAATGATAAATATGCAAACATGAATGAATGAATTAACTAAATGCAAATTGACTATGAATATGATTTGATGTGTTTTCTAATATGTAATGAATGTACTAGGATCACGAATCCGTATGTAATAATCTTTTAAACCCTAGTTCTACACCTTGACACATGATTGCAATATTGACAAATCAATGTTCCTAAATTATTCAACAATCTCTCTCGAGCAATGTCAAACATATTATCATATATGACCTAATTATATTTCTATGATGGACGCGAACATACAAGAATGCATGAGTTTTTATGAACATTTAAAGATTTACATAAGACATAGCGGTATATTTCTATCCCCTATTGGACCCTATGATGATTTATATATGTCGAATTTATTTTCATTCTCTCGAATGCATGAAATAAATCACCAAACTCACATAATTATCGTGCACTATAATCATGGAGAAAATAAGATCTTATAAATCATTTAAATATTTCAAAACGTATTTTTTGATGTCAAGAATGTAAAACTAAGAATTTAAAATCAAATTACATAGTTCATCGTTCCGTAGCACAAATTAATCTAATCTAGCATGGTGTAGAGAAGAAAATCAGAAAAATAGACAAAGAACGACATCACCCCGATTAATCTTCAATCAAATCTTCGTGTTCTTGGAGTTGATCTTCATGCTCTTGCTTCTTTTTTCTCTGAAAATCTTGATAAAAACTCTCCTTCTTTTTTGGACGGCCCTAGGGTTTTAAAATACCCCACAACTCTCCAAATTTTGCGTCTGTTGATGATTTTCAAGTTTGGCGACCGCCCAACAAATATAACTGGGCAACCTTGGTTGCCCAGGTTAAATTTTCGCCACTTTTCTTTTCCGCCCTTTTTTCATTCTTTCTTCCATCTTGGTCCTCCACATTAAATTACTTCAATTTTAGTTCTTCAACTTTTACCCAAATGCTTGTTGGTCCCCAAACTTCCACCAATTTGCCGATTTATCATTCTTTCTTTTTCGATTGCTTAGAAACAGGTCCAAAACTGAAATAAGATAAAAAATAACCCAAGTTAAGTAAAATGCAATAATAAAACGACACACCAATCTGTGGAGCCTTAATGATCTATTGAAGTTCAATGCATCCTCAAACATGTTAGTTGGCCATTTACCTGCTAAGGTTGGGAGTTTGAAGGCAGTGACTCTCATAGACCTGTCGACGAATAATTTCTCTGGCAGTATTCCCAACACCATTGGAGGACTACCGAAGTTGATGAATCTTTATCTAGCACATAGTAGATTTGGAGGGGCCTATTCCATATTCATTTGGCCAAGTTCTGAGCTTGGAAAACATAGGTCTTTCGTATAACAATTTAAGTGGTGCAATTCCCAAATCATTGGGAGCTCTCTTATGTCTCAGGTATTTCGATGTTTCTTTTAATGAATTAAATGGTGAAATTCCAAATGGTGGCCCTTTTGTAAACTTCACAGACCATTCTTTAATGTCTAATGGAGCACTTTGTGGAGCTTCTCGGTTTCAAGTGCCACAATGTCCACCCGATAGATCAAGGAGAAGAGGGCGGCGTTCGCACATTGTGATGTATATAATTTTTGGGATTTCATTGCCAATACTTGTACTGACCAGATTGGTTGTTCTAGTAAGATGTCGAAATAGAAGGAAGGACGAAAATCAAACAATTTCACTTGCCTTGACACATGCAAGAATTTCATACGATGAACTTCTACAAGCTACTAATGGATTCAGAGAGAGCAATTTTCTTGGCAAAAGGGAGTTTTAGTCAAGTTTACAAAGGGCTACTAAGAAATGAGACTCCTTTGGCAGTAAAGGCGTTCAATTTGCAATTAGATGGCACATTTAGGAGTTTTGACACAGAATGTGAAGTAGCCACAGAAACCTAACCAAAATCATCAATACTTGCACCAATCTTGATTTTAGAGTAGTGGCGGATCCAGGATATTGAGCCAGCTAGGATGACTGTTGACCACTGCAATAACGAGATTGTTTATTAATATTTAATTAAATAATATTAAAAAAATTCAATCAATATATAAATGCACTAAAATGCAAAAGTCATACACATATGAAAATATAATTCAACACAATCCAAAATAATTTTAAAAAAAATACATTTGTCAATCATATACGGATGATCAAGTTTCAAGCTTTTACGAATTTAAACGAGACAAGACGAAATTTATACTTAAAACATAATTAAACGAAAAAGACAAACTCGTGTTTAAGCGAAGTTTATGCAAAATCTTTAAAACAATAGTATTTAGAATTAGATCTATTTTTGACTTAATGTTTTTCAAACTCTTAAAACAAAAAAAAAAAAAAACACTACTTAAATTGTCCAAATTTAATTTTACAAAATAAATTGATAAAATCGAATACTAAAAGTATATATTATGAAATAATAATTTGAGTCAATAAATTTCTTAAAAAAGATATTTCGGAAACGAAAACTAATAATATATAATTATTTAGGTTTTCAATTTAATTTGTTAAAAAAACTAAAAGGAGGAAAGTAGGTGATTGAAATCGAATCCATGGTCTTAGAATCCAAAACAAGCACTTCACAATATGAGAAACATCATTTATTGGTTAAAAATTGGTGTAATGTTTATTTATTTATTATTTGTCAAAACATTAAAAGAAAGAGTAAAAGTGAAAGGAATCAAACCCCACTCATCTCGCATGGAAAATAAGCAGTCAATCATTTGAACTACATTTCTTACCATGTAAGAGTGATGCTAGAAACACTCTTTATTGTTTAAAAATTAGTACAATTTTTATTTAATT